>JACM01002513.1:0-13399 GCA_000787095.1 Periophthalmodon schlosseri
AGAACTTGTCGTGCTTATATGGTCTCTGCCGTAACCCCATTCGTACCCTAAACCTTATCTATGTCCAAAGACTTAAACAGTTCCATATGTGGCATCTCAGTCTTAGGAAAGTGCCCTCTGACCCCTCTGACCTCCATATGTTAAGCAGGGGCTATCAGGATTCCAAGGCTCTGGTGGTGGAGACCAGATACCACATGCCCTAAACCCTAACCCTGCCTAGTACATTACCCAGTACCATAACTACTCCTAACTCTGCCCAGTACCCTGACCCTTAACCTCTAACCCTGCTCAGTACACTGCTTAGTTCCATAACCCCTAACCCAATCCAATACACTGACCAGTACCCTAAGCCTAATTCCGCCCAGTACTGTGTGAAGTACCCTATAAACTCTAATCTTAACCCTGACCAGTACACTGACCAGTACCATAACCCCTTACCCTGCCCAGTACACAGGCCATGCTATGAGCTATAGTGATGAACGGATCGATACAATGTTGATATCTAAATACTTACTGAGGTATCAAAAAGTATTGATTCTCATGCAAATATATCAATATTAAAATCGCTCCAGAAACAAATTTTAAATATATATTTTTATATTGTTTATATTTTTGTTTATGTGCATATATATTTCATTTTTAGATCAGTTTAAGCTGGAGTGGAGCAAAGACAATGATTCCAAGGTACATTTTATAGTTAAGTTGGTTTTAAAGCTTTTTAATGCAAAACGCATTGGTATTGGTATCGGATCAAAAGTGCAATATTTGCTGTATTACCTGGTATTGGATCGAAAAAAAAATCACTGGTAGCGTTGCCCTTTACAACTATAAACCCACACAGACCATGCTTTGGGCCAGTGGCAGGGACAGATCCACACCAGTTGCTCACCAGTGCTCCTCTTTGTCACCGAGTGTTGCTCCATTCAAAATAAATCAAAGAGACAGTAAATGAAGGCAAGAGAATAATCCATGCAGCTGTCCAGAGCCCAAGGGAAATCTAGCCTGAGATGGACGTGGACTCGGCCCCAGCGCATCATCAACTTCAAGGCTTTTAGACAGTTCTTGTGAGCGGCGACGCAGAGCCAGCGCGCCCTGGTGGCTGCTGATGTTATACTTTTTCTACTTTTAATTACAGCGCTGAGAGAGTGCATGTGTGTGTGTGTGTGCATTGTTGGAGCCTACAATAGAAAGTGAAGCAATTAATGGGCGATTAGGGAGCGGTTAGCGAGGAAGGGGCTGAGCGTAGGGACCGGCCAAGGGCAAAGGCTCCATCAGAGGGTACAGAGACTAACCAAGCATGCCCCCACAGAGGGCATGGCAGCCATCTTAGATTTGCATTATCTCTCTGAAGAAGGCATTATTGTTTTATACAGTACATGTGGGGTATATGTGCAGATCTTATTCAAGTGGAAATAGAAAATTAAAACCATACTTTGGAACATTCTCCATGGGGCTAGATTAGTTTTATGCCATACTGTGGAAGATTATAGCCAAAGGAACAACATTTCCATGGAAACAACAGAAGGAGGCCCTCTTCCAGGCCAAATAAGAATCAGGTTTCTGGAGATTCAAGTCTGCTCAGAGTAAGAACATGTTTTATATGTTGTTGAGTGCAATAAAAAAACAGACTTTAATTTTAGTCTTTTTTTTTTTTGTTAAAGATGGGGCATTTTACTTCTATGGAGTATTAACTGCTAACACTTAACATATTTAGATCACTATGTTACCATTTTGAAAATGCTATATTCACTGAAAACAATGTATTAACATGTAATAAGTTTCATTTTCGTTTTTGAGGATCTGAGTCCCCCCTCCCCTTGCTTCAGAGAGCTATCACAACACAACCAGTGTGCATCCCACAAATGAAAAGACTGCCCATCACATCAGGTTTGTGAAGTTGTATATTGTTTTGTATCATGTTTTTAATTCAATTCAATTAACATTTTTTTTTTACATTCTGTAAGCACTGCAGGGAGCCCTAGTACAGCCCCACATAGAAAGAATTACAATAATCCAGATGCAACGTTACAAATGCATGGATTGGTTTTTCAAAATCCGCTTGTGGAAGGTAGGGCTTTACTTTAGCAAGGAACCTCAACTGAAAGAAGCTGGAGTTAATGTGCTTGTCAGGTTTGAACATACAGTCCACAATCACCCCAAGATTCCTCACTGCAGGGCAACAAGACAGACGACCAATCATACTCCAAGCAGTGGGGTAGTTTGGCCAAATACCACAATCTCAGTTTTATTTTGATTTAAGTTCAGGAAGTTTGTGCTCAGCCAAGTCTGCACATCCCTGAGACAGCCTTGCAGAGCTTTGATTGTGGTCTGGTTGTCACTGGCAGATATATTTGAATGTCATCTGCAAAACAATGAAAAGCCACATTGTGCTTTTTAAAAACATCACCCAAGGGAAGCACATACAGAGTAAAGAGGGCCGGCACTAATGTAGGTTCCTGGGGCACACCGTATTCTAAGGAACACACCGAGGAGGAATACTGTCCTAGGTTCACAGAAAAACTCCTGTCAAAACCAACAGAATGCTGTACCCTTAATGCCCACGTTTTTTGTTTTTTTTTATATATATATATTTATGAAGAATTGTCATGTGGGAGCATGGGTGACACAGGCTTGTAGGCTGAACATTGGACAGAATCTTACAGCTAACCATAAGGAGGGTCAAATAGGGCCCAGGAGAGATGGCTAATGCATGGATGAGATATAAAACCTCTTCAGGCATGTTTTTGAAAGCTCCAAAAAGTCAATTTTGCATAACATCCCCTCTCTTAAATAGAGCATTAGTTATCTCACTAATTGGATTTTTACTCCTTTAAATACTTCAATCATTTGCAGTGAAGGCGTATTCTTACTTTGTGATTCTAAACAATAACTTATATCTTTATTAGACACACTTAATTGCTTTAATGCAACAATAGCAACAAGCGTAGAAATTAAACATGTATTAACAAAATAACTTATTTAGTTTTTTCATTTAATTGTCCTTGACTTTACAGTAATATTGAGTGTGATTATCTTAAACAAGTCTAATTTGAAATGGCCCTGTTGTCTCTGAAATGACATAAATAATGTGACAGTGTAATTGGCAGCTGGCCGAAACGACTGTAATTGAAAATGTAAATGAGGTGCATTAAAATAGAGTAGGACACCAGCAAAATGGAAAGTATTGTTTAGTATCAGTTTATAGGGTCTTGAATAAGCTGAGCAGATTTGTCCCAGCACATTTGACCAGTTCAAACCTCTATACGCCATTAAGTGTTTTGTGGCATAAAGGTGAACTATGTAACTTTTCTGCTTGTCTCCATGGATGTTATTGCTTTGCCTGTAATATTCCCAAATGGCATTGACCATGTTGTAGTTGTTTCCCCTTCTCAATTATCCTCTCAAAGTTTTTTTTTTTTTTTTTTTGGATTAAAGCAATCTTTAATTGCTTATTTTCAAGACACCATCTTGCCGATCAATCCCCGTTTTCACCAGCATATGCCCACTGTTCTGTACTTACTTTGTTCTTCAATTTTATTTTCTTAGTCGATGATATGCGTAGGATTCAGCAGCATCGTGCAGTCATTTTGGTACAAATGGAAAAAAAAAAAAATCCTAGTTTGATGGCATTTATGGCTCCCATTGGGCATCGCAGTTTTCTAACGTTTAAGTCAGCAGACTTGTTTCTTTTATTAAGTCATTTTAGATGAATATTGTGATTTAAAATGTGCAAATTATAACATAATGATCCACGGGTGTCATAGATTATAGCTCTATAGTAGAAACAAGCACAATAGGTCTTCTTTAGTTAATATTGCTTATACATGTCTTGAATAACATGTATTCTTGTGGGCGGACTCGTTTGTCTACAGATCTTACCTGTAACTTAGCCTGATGATGCAACCCGCTTGTTTCCATGGAGATATACAATGTACTATGACTATGTAGTCTGCAGTCTACAATACAACAACGCAATCTTTAATAGACGTAGAACTGTTATCCATGGATTTCAGAATGATGGCAATTTAGGGTCGTTCCCATAGCAATTAACAATTAAAAGCTGAAAACTATTACTACTATTAATACATTACACACTTTATTGTTGATAAAATTTTAAAAAGGGAGTATTATACTTGTATGGGGTATTAATTCTTAACACATAACATATTTAGATCACCATGTTACCTTTTATTATTTTGAAAATCTTATATTCACAGAAAATGATGCATTTGATTTTGTTAATAATTTAAGTTCTGTTTTTGCTATGAGCTCTCTGGACTAAGTCACTCCCCCTTCAGAGCGCTATCACAACACATTCTGCGTGCATTCCGCTGAAGTTGTGAAGTTGTAGTATATTGTTTTGTATCCTGCTTTTGCATACATATTCATGAAAACTTGTGTGGGAGCATGGGTGACTTAGGCTTGTGTACTGAGCATTTCACAGCATCATATTGCTAACCGTAAGGAAGGTTCGAATAGGGCCCAGGAGAGATCGCAAGATTACTCAAACATGCATGAATGACATCTAAAATCTCTTCAGACATGTTTTCGATGACGGAACAATGTTATAACATGGTAGAAAGCTACACAAAGTTGATTTAGCATAATACCCCTTTTTTAAAATGTCTTCTGACATCTGCATTTGACTCATTTATTACATTACTTTTGAGCCTGATGTATAATTATGCTTAGATCTTAACCATTATCCAGATCTGAAGGTGGTTTTGAAGATTTTCTAATTTAAGTTGTTCAGATAATGATAGTTTCACACCACTCAAGAAGCAATTTGTGAAGAAACAGGATGTAGAGCGTTCTAAACACATTCATGACATCACACAAGGGAAAAATCCATCCAAAAGTTTAACACACAAGCAACATTTTTTTTTCAATACTGTAAACCAATTTCGACAAATTAAAGGTGTTTTTATTTGTCAAATCATCATTTCTGTGTACATTAGAGGAGTTTTGGTCCAGTGTACTACATGGTCGCTAGATAACAGTGTCTTGAAACCTAAAAAAGGCCAAACTGGGAAAAACATTTTTACATTTCTTAACTGTGTTTTAGTAAAATGAGAAGTATGACCTGTCATAGGCCCTTTAAGAGTATCTAGTACCTGGAGGATTAGCTTGTATATCATGTTTTTTCTATCCAATGTAATGCCAATACTGAGCGTTTTACCTCAGAACACCGCCGTTACCCCCCACTCCGGGGTGAGTGTTGTCTGTCCCTCACCCCTCTCCCTTTGCAGCCATGGGGCTAGTGAAGGTCAGGTCTGACATATGCCTCCCAAAATACACTTGACAGCTACTGCCAGGATGACAAGACCCTGCTTACCACTGCTCCGCCCCAAACTAACCCCACGGGCCGCTCTGTCAAACCACCACCTGCCTCCTCCTCCCTGGTAGCCTAATGGATAGAAACGCACCAAATGATCTACTATTTTCATTTATACTTTGCAGTGACTCTATGGAGGAATGTTCAGCGGCTACCATGGTGACACAATGCACACATTAGGAAACACAACCAGATATGTTTTTAAACTCAAGAAAAAATACAAAATGGATTTAGGGTTTGTTCACACTTTAATATTCACTACATCAAAAGTGGGACTAAACCAGAACTAAACCCAAAAGTAAACATGGACTACACCAGGACCCAAATGGGCTTAATTTAGGACCAATAATAGTGTGAACACATTCTAAAGCCGGGTATCCACTGCACGATTTTGGCATTCTGTGACAAAAGGTTTCTGATTGTGGAGAAAGTTTGAGTCATTGCTTGAAAATGTGGGTTGTAGGTCTCAGAGTGAGACCGGAGCAAAGATTAAATTTAGAGCCTCCATACAACCAAAGACGAGCTGTGACTGATATCAAACCTGTCTGATATTTTGTCTTGGTCTTGGCCTCAGAGTGAACCATCCTCTTACTGTGTCTGCGGTCAATCTTTGGGGCCAACACTAAATACAAGTGCTTCTCAGAGAAGCACCACCGTGAACGGACCATATTTCCCCGATTCTCTTTCATTTACTCACTTTTAAAAATGCGAAAACACCACTTGCATGTCACGCTAACCTCGGCTAACCTGTACAGTTATGGAGATGTTAGCACACGGAGCCTGAAATTTGCTCAGACAAGCTTAAGTCATAGCCATGACTGATCGTGTGCACCGTCGTACAGTGTGTATATGTGTGCTGTTGTACAATATTAATTCCTCAAGTCATGTAGTGTGACATCCAACAATCTTATAAGACAAAAAAACGTGCAGTGGACATCAGGCTTTAAACTAAATTAAACTAAACAAATTTTCAGGAACCTGTGACAATGTAAGCATTCATGGTCATGGATGGGTCTAACTGAAAACTGTTGGCTAATAGTTAGCTTGTGACCATGATGTTATGTGATAGGGACTTGTTTAACAATGCACTATTTGGCTATGTTGTAGTTTCAACAAAGTCAATTCCTTCTGGTCAAATTGTGTAAAAATGAAGCTCAGATTAAAGTCTAACTTGAGACACAGACCTTCAGACAGAGCAATGCCTTCTGTTAGCTTCACCACCCCAAGGAATGTTGATAAACTCAGCTGAAAGGTATTAATAGTTGAGGTCATGTTATATAACTCCACGGGAGGTGTTTTTGAAAGAAATCTTCAAACTTATGGTCCATAAAAGTTGAACCTTATCATTATGTGTTTGAGTTTGGGTCCACAAACGTGTTGTATTATTTTTGTAGCTGAAAATCCGTTCTTTGGGATTGAATAATGGCACCACATTCTGAAGCTATTGTGAAAAAATAATTTAACTTTATTCATATAAAGTATCATGTGGATAGGCCAAGTAATTACAGAGATATTAACCATAAACCAAGTCAACCAATCTGCAATCTGACAGTTAAACAGCAAATTCCACCATAGAATTCTGACCTGTCCACTAGCTAAATTTTACACCTTAGGAATTGTATAATATTGCAGCGTCACGTGAATGCCAACCTACTGATCGAGTCTTGCAATCAGATATTCCGACATGGGACAAAGCAGACCTCCGTGGCGAGAGGGGGGCAGGCATGATCCGGTCCCCCTCATTTGAGTGATGTCTTTTGGAGCAATCACAGAGGAAATGCATCACGCGCTTTGAAGCCATCCGTCAACCTGCCGTACCGCGCCCTCATTTGACTGAAACACCACTTGAAATATGAGTCCTCGTCAAAGGCACCCGCAGCGAAATGGCCGCCCAGCCTCGGAACGTAATAATTAAGCTAGGCCATAAAGCGTGCCATATTTCAGGGTGCTGGCAGCTCCATGGTGATGGCAGTAAGAGGGGATGGCACGGGGGGGCAGGGCGCGTTTGGCACGACTGTGTAATTACGATGCTGCGCTGGTTTGTATGCACTTACAATCTCCTAATAGTCATTTTACACTTGGGTTGTCTTTCAATTTGTTTCCCCACATGATGCCAGCGCAGAGATGGTGGAGGAGGACAGGGAAGTCACTTTGACACATTATAGAATCAGAATGAGATTACAGATGAGACAACATTACAAAGAGGGAAAGATTGTGGTATACACCTACTGCAGAAATGGCCATTAACTTAAAGGAACTATATTTTATTTTAAATTTCATAAACATGACCTATCTGAGCCCCCCCAGATACTCTCTGATCTGAATTGTCACTACCTAAACCCCAGCACCTGCAGCCAGTCATTAATCAGTGCTAGTGCAGCCTCTGCAGCTCAGTGAGTGAATTCTGGAGGTTCTGAGCTTTCACATGAGGCATGGCCTGTGCATATAGTGAGAATGAGAAAAACTTGTATGTGTCCTCTATCTGCAGGTTAAGGCACAGGCAACCCAGGTTCAGTTGTGAATTCTCAACAATAAGGCACAGTCTACATACAGTTCCTTTAAAGACACACTACGTAACTTTTCTAGTGCCACATCATTGTCTCCATAGAGATGTTATTGCTTTGACTGAAATTGTATATATATTTAACTTTATTCATCCAATTGCAAGCATTTGCATAACAGCACTGCGTCACTTTCTTTGATTGGTCAGAGAATTAAAAATATGCAGATTGCAATTTAAGACAACTTAATTTAGTTTTAAGGTGTTCCTTTTACTTTTTTCATGCTTACTTTATACTTTTACTTAAAGCAAAACTGTAACTTTCTGAAGATGGCACATGATGCATACATGATTCCATAGAAATAAAACGTTTTCAGAACATATATGAAGATGAGTTTTATGCCGTACTGTGAAAGATTATAGAACAACACAACATTTCCATGAAAACAAGCATAAGGCCCTCCTTCAGGCCAAATAAGAGCCAGGTTTGTGGAGATGCAAGCTCACTCATACAAAGATTTCAGGTTTTTCAGTGCAAAAAAAATGCTTTTATTTGAGTGTATGTTTGGCTAAAAAGTTACACTGTGGGGCTTTAATTATGAATTTGGCAGCAGTGCTTGTCCATGTAATTAAGCACATTTCTAGCCATGTAAATGTATCTGAACTCTTTCCACCCCTGCATGTACCTGTTTGTGACATTTTGGTGGCCTGGTATTTTCAATTTCTGTCCCCCAGACCTGGTTGGTTGACCTATCCTTCAGCCTTGTTTTTCCTCAACAGAAACCACACTTGTGACTCTTTCCAGATATTCTTTACACTCCTGCCCCTCCAGAATCAGTCTGTGTTCCCGTTTTGGCCGCGCAGATGGAATTTCACTCAGCGATCGCCGATTTCAGAAAAAGACAGCAGGAGTTTTCAGTGCCATTATATTCCATGCCTGTCCTCCCGTGCCCTGGCGTCAATATGCAGCCTCTTGTTAGTCTATACGGGATCTGGAATACACAGACAAGCCCCTATTTTTCAAGAACAAATTGGTTTTCTGGAATGAGGGGCGGACATCAGGAGCGGATGCGATGGATCAGGGCGAGACACAGTGTGATGCAAACATTTAGTTATTGGCTGCAACCAAATGTGGAACTATATAAAAGAGCCTCATAATGAAAATATTCTTGTAGGCAGTGTGGTAGGCCGATGGAGGGAGACGCTCAAAGCCCTTCTGCTTTCTTTGAGCTGGTTTTAGATTGGTAGAGGAAACCCACCCAAACATAATGACAATAGGTGCAGTGGCCATACTGGCTTGTAAAGGTCTGATCTCATTAGATCTTGGAAGCTAAGCAAGGTTGGGCCTGGTTAGTACTTGGGAGACCACTGGGAATATCAGGTGTCACATTGGGGCAGCAGTGTCAAAGCTGTTGTTATGTTCTTAGGCAAGACACTTGCATAGTATGAATGTGGTGTGTGTGTGTATGTGTGTTGGTGGTGGTCAATGGCACAGATTGGCAGCCCCACTTCTGTCAGTCTGTCCCAGGGCAGCTGTGACTACAATAGTATGTATTGTAGTCACAGAGTGTAGTCATAGAGTGTGGAGTGAGTGAATGAATAATGCACTATAAAGCGCTTTTGGTGTCTTGAAAGGCACTGTATAAATCCAATGCATTTTTGTGTAAAATGGCCAACATTGAGAATTTTTGAGACACATGAATCTGAAAAATTGATAGAGCCAGGTTTAAATTTCATTTTGACAACATTATCCCCAATATGTCTTTCATTTGTATGTCTTAATTAGTATTTGAGTAAACTTACTGATAATTGGCACAGACATGATTTTGATTTTTTTTTAGGTAGGTGCTACTTTAAAGGGTGATCCTTATGTCCCTTTGGGAGAAAAATGCATTTTTCTTCCCTGGTTCAAACCTTACCCAAGTGCACAGTACATGTTGTTTACCTGTTATCTACTGCAGTCTCACAAGCCTTTTCGGGCTCAGTTGTGTAACACTATCTGAAGTAGCTTGAAATAGACTTTCGAAACTTGACGACAAAAATTGCCTTTTGTTCCACTTTTGCTCCGTTTGTCCTTTATGGGCACCTGTAAAAACAAGATAAAGAGCGCAATGGGGCTTTAAATGTTTGTTGTCCAGCACACACCACCAGCACGACTGTTATCTGTGGACCATTAGGGAGGATTGGACTTCTCCTCCCCACAGCAGAGAGTGTATGTAGAGGTACAAAGCACTTTGGAAGAGGTCAGAGGAGAACCGGTCTGATCGGGATTCTGCGAGTGTGGGCACGGACAGTGGATGCACGCCCAGCATCCTCCAATATAATTAAGCAATAACGAAGAATCACAACCAGGACAGAGACAATATATCTACGGATGCTTCGGTAATCTGGGATTAAACAACAAATACGGAGAGGGTTAGATGAAACTAAAACTTAGACTGAATTTGTTATGGCTGAGTGAGGTAGACTGGAGAACCGTCAGGTCATAGGGGACCCAATCTTTCATCTAATAAAGTCATTTTAGTTTTGCCCCAGTGCAGATATATTGTAAATATATCTTTTATGGTCTAAAGGAGAACACTGTCTGCTGTCTACATGAAATTCTAATATTTTTTTATCCTCCAAAACCAGGAAGTGTGCAGTTAGCATGCTAGTTGTTGTTAGCATTACCATGACTAGCCTCGGAAAGTTGTGAAAAGCACTGAATAATTAGAATGGGATAAATGTGTTAGCAAAGTGGGAAATTATTTTCTAATTCCCCACTAATCACTATTTATATAGCATTTAGATTTTTAAGACAGTAAAAATCAGGCACTGTGCCTTTAAAGTTCCACTCTGTAACTTTTTCTGGTGGCGGGTCAGTCACCTACTCATCTCCACAGAGATGCTATTGCTTTGTGTGAAATGTTCTGCAGCATTGCATTGCACTTATCTACCTTCCATTTATTCAGTGGAAGATGTATTATAAAAACTACATTGAAAATCATGCAGTTTTACTGTGAGCGGATCAGCCTCTCCACAGATCTGATGCTAAACTGTTGCTGCACTCCCTGCTTATCTGATATGAAATTAATTATTAAAAAGCTAAATAATAATAATAATAATAATAATAATAATACATTGAAAAAATATATTAACAAGAAGTATTACCAAAAATGACACTTTAACCTTTTACTCATTCCCTTTTAATATCCCCATAATTATATGGCTTTGGTAACATTTACTCCACTTCCTATTTAAACATTCAATTACTTCCGCATGCACCAGATACAACTGTATAATCCTTATTAAACCAGCATTAATGCGCTCATAGAACTGCATTACATTGGTACATTTTGAGTTATGCAGTTCGATTAGAAATAACAGAAGTAATTATAATGGTTACTGCACGGGTTGGCCCTGCACCTCCTCTGACATTTACACAAACCACAGAACAATAGTTTTGGAGAATGAATGCTCCGGCTTTGCTCTTTCAGACCTTATATGTAATTGGTCGGTATTATTACACCATTCACACTCGTGACCAGAAAATTAAAGGCCCTGTACCTATTTTTTTTTTCCCATGTATTTGAGGAAAAGCACAGACATATTGTATAAGAAGCTCTTGAAAACATTTTATTGTCCAATAATCAGGAAGTATGTGTTAGCATGCTAGTGGTATAATAATGGATTCACAGTACTGACTGATTGAGTCCATTACTCCTCTGGTCGTGTTATGTAATGCCCAACTATTTTTACGTAAGTTAAAAAGAACCTTCCAGGAGTGACATCTTTAGAACTGCTACCCACACAGACTGCTACCATTATGTTGTATCCCATTCATTTTAATGAGACAAGACAATAAATACCAGATTCTTTTATAGCAGACCTATTATGCAAAATGGACTTTTCAGAGCTTTTCCCCTCAGCATTTACTGACCCAAAGTTGTATTTGGAGTGATTCATGCATGTTTGAGCAATCCTTATTTGCTCATTTTCAAGATGCCATATGCACATGCAACTCCCACTTTGTATGTGCCCACTTCCCTTATTTCATTCTCTAATTTTATTTTCTTAATCGGTGATACACATATGATTTGGTAGCGTCGCATAGTCATTTTGGTAGAAATGAAAAAAAAAAAAAAGTGTGATGTGCAGCTAGCCATCGGAGTGCTGACAACTTCACGGCTCTTTGTTGTGGTGATGTTTACACTGACGTCAGAAATTTTGTATGTTAAGAGACAAAAGTGACCCAAAAACAAAAAAAAAAAAAAAAAAATGCCTGTAGTGTCTCTCCTTAAGAATGTTAACGCAACCTATATGAAGAGGAGAAGGCATCTGACACATTCTTAAGCAGAGTAAAATAAAGCACACGTACTCTGCAACCCCCTACAGTTTGATGCTATCACTGGTAATAGCTGTGATCATTGTTGTCCCGCGGTGAATGCCTCGGTTCCTCTGCTCACCTTTCAAAGCGCACTGCCATATGCTCCGCTGCATCTCCGTGACTTGATTAACTCATTACCACATTACCATGACTCACGCCGAGCGCTGCCTACCACAATTAGAGGCGGGTGTGAAGCACCGGCGTGTCCCTGGCCTCCGGTTCCGCTGCCTGACGCGCTTTAGCAGATTTTGCTCAGTGATTGACATATCAATACGCGCCCAGGTGGATTAAATGCCCCCAATCAATGTTCACAGTGAGGCCGCTCTATAGCCCGGAGGTGGGATGGAGAGCTAGCAGATGGTGGGAGTGTTTAGCTATGTTTTCTTACGTAACTTTTAAAGTCCATATGACATGCATATGGTTTTCAGGTTTTCGAAATTATGACTTGGTTTGGTGGGAGAGCCACGTAATTACCTCTATGTATGTAATATCTGTTACCCATGTTCAACCAGGAAGTAAAATGATAAACAAAAATGATAAAGCCATTATAAGCTCAAATGGTAGCCCTACTTCTCATAGGGCTACCATTTGAGCTTGTACCATATGGTAAATGGTCACATTTTTATACAGTGCTTTTCCACCTTCAAGGCACTCAAAGCTCTTTACAAGGAACTACTCATCTATTTACTTACTTTAATATTTATACACCAATGTAAACTGAAGTTAAGTGTCTTGCCAAAGAACATAACAACAGCATTTATCTGTGGAAGCTGGAGTCGCACCTCCCTAACCTCTGGGTCAGTTGATCTGATGTTTACATCGAGATCAGTATTCGAACCGCCAACCTTTGGATTAGTGGACAAACACTCTATTAACTGAGCTATCATACTTTTACTCCTTCTTGAAAAGCCTAATATATTGGCAGTGTAAGAACACTCTTTAGTTAAGTAAAAGTAAAAGAAGTGCATGATAAAAGTCACCCAATGGAGGTGTGCTAGTCCAGGCTGATGCAAATATTTGCTCCTCTGTTAAAGAAATGTAAAAATATGATTACATATTAATACATGTTGACTTTTTGGTATAAGTAGTAGTGGTGCTTGAGGAGACATATTGCCTTTGAAGAACTTAAATACCTTAAAACCTTAAAGGTCCTTTATTATGCAAAATCCTAAATCATTTTGCGTTGTTTACTGTTTTT
>KN472358.1:0-18630 GCA_000787095.1 Periophthalmodon schlosseri
AAGATTCAAAAGCCAGGACTTGAATGGGCGGGCTGTTTGCAGAGCTGCCTCGGGGATGGAAGTGGAGAGACAATGGACTATGTAATGGAGTGTGTAAGGGAAAGGCAGGGGGAATGTGCTCTGCCTGACTGTCAAAATAATAGATGGCAAAATGTTCAAATTGTAATGTTTAAATAAATTCTAGGTTTAAAACGTCCTAAAAGGTCCTATAGCTTTAATCAAGGTTATAATGTTGTTTCCTCCTCAACAACATACCTGGAGTTCGAGTTCCCACGTGTTTGAGTGACCCTTTATTATTAGTCTGCCACATCTCCAAAGCTCAAAATGCTCTGTTCCACCTTGTGATGTCATGGAGCAGTAGTTTTCAAGTTGACAGCTACCTTTTACCTTTTGTTCAGTTGAGATTGGCAATTCCAGGGCTGAAATCATCCAAATGATTGTAGTGAATGGAGTTAAGAAACACATTACCACACTGCATTACCACATGGCATCACAAGGTGGAACAGAGTGTTTGCTGCTTGAGGAAGCCTAAAAATGCAGGGTTTGTGTGTTAACGTGTATCAGAAAATGGCGTAATATGGGCCCTTGAATATGCAGATTTGAAGTGTGGTTTGATAACAGGCTAACAGTGCTTATAAATAATTGTCAATAAAATGAATGAATGAATAAAAAGGTAGATGCTGGGGAGATATTCTTGTAACAGGATGGGATAACAGCCACATCGCACTTACAAAAAAGCAAATTGTTGATATGTTTGTGTCTAGTGTGGTAAAAGGTGTGTGTACATTTGCTCATATAGTGTGTGTTCTGTCTTTTGTAATTCAGAACAGCTCCCCACCTAAATGTCAAAGTTCAATCATTCATGTATATTTTGACTTGGTTTTCACAGCACATCGCTTGTACTAATAATTTAACACAGAAATAAATCACTGTTACTTGTGTATGATTTTAGCTCTACTGCTGAGTAGCCTACAGGTCCAGATGTGGCCTGTAACTATGCTGTCACCTCCTTGTCTCCATGGAGATAGACAAGTTTAATATACTGTATACTTGCCCATTATGAGCAAAGCAATAACATCTATATGGAGACAAGCAGGTGGTAGGTTGTGAGTCAGGAAGGGCATCTGGTTTATGTGATAAGCTGGAATGCCTAGAGAGAATATAACCTTATAGACCCAACCCATAGCTTGTATATTGTTGATAAAATAAAGAAAAAAATCCCACGGTCCTTTGCCCTTATAAATGTATAACTTTAAATCTGGTGTCATATACGTACAGCATACTTAAGTCTGAACTTAAACCAACCCATCCTATCCCCCTATCTCGGGCATAAATATCAATTACCACAGTAGGATCTTGTCGGGTGGTCCTTTCCATCAGTCTGCCTCCTCCGCCTCTGCACAGGGCCCTGGCTCATATTAGTGTTACTGTAATAGGGTGTAATAAGATTATTCAAATCCCTCTATTTGGCTGAGGGAGGATGTGATGCCGGGGCTCATCCCTTTGACAGTATGTGTGTCTGTGGGCTAAAGCGGATTTGCCACGCTGCTCCCGAGAGACCGCGGACCGTCCCTGTCTTTTAGCGGCGTGTTAGCGTACTCGGCTAATTCTGCTACACGTGCCAATTAAAGATAACATCCACCCCTCTCCCCACACCCATTACCTGATCCACAAGCCTGCCTTTGGTCATGTGGGAGGGATTCACAGTTAAACAGTAAGTGACTGGGTCCTGCCTTTAACTCTGTAACTAACTATATGCTGTATAGAAGCTAAAAGGTGTGCTACCTGCTTGTCTCCCTGCATGAGCTTTGCCTAAAATGTTCCGCAGTATGGCATTAAACGTAATTGATCTCCATGGAGACAAGGAGGTGACACCCTTAGGTCAACTTACAGATCTGTGGAGTATTAAGCAATGCAACGCTTCGTGCGAATTGTGCATCTTTAAGGCTAATGTTTCACTGTATCTTCATAACTGTTAAAACAACATGATCTTAGTTGGACAGGATGACGGTGGTGCAGTGAGTTAAGTGCTGACCAGCTTACCTGGGGGTCACCAGTTCAAACCTTACTTGCCTCAACCCATAGCTTTTTATGTATTTTTATCCAGATGTGTTGCTCTTTCCTCATCAAAAACAGCCTGAATTGTGTTTTGTTTCATTCACAGCTATTTAAAACACAAACACTGCATATTTAAGTTGAGTTCTCTCAAAAAGAAAACACACTGTTCCATGTAGCAATAAAGGAAGTGCTCCATTGTGTTTTTAAACTCCATACACCTTCACTAGAATCATATTTAATTTCAGTCCTGGAATTGCCAATATCTACTGAACTAAAAGGTAGCTGTTAAGTTGAAAACTACTACTTCATAATGTCAGAAGGTGGAACAGAGCATTTTGAGATTTGGAGATGTAGCCATCCTAATAATGCAGGATTGCTCAAACAAGTGAATGAAACAAAACGCAATTCCGGGGATGTTTTTGATGAGGTAACAACATTCTAACATGGCTTAAAGCTCACAAGACTGAATTTTGCCTTTAAAACAAGATAACTGTGTCTGAGATAGTCTTAGTGTATTACAATTACCAAAAGTAAATACTGAATACTGAGAAACTGAATAAAAGAACCAGTCTTGTGCGTATAGTTGATCTCTTTCTTTTACAAGGCATTTTCATAGAAATAGAGAAAAGAAATGCAATTTAAACCAAGAATAACAATATTAGTAAAAAATAAATAAAGTAATTTTTTTTTTTTTTTTGAACTTGCTAATTTGACTGACTCTGCTTTATATTTTAAACTAATTTACTTACTACTACTATAGTCTCTTCACTGAGGGTTTTATTTCAATAGATCATCATGTTACCTGTTATTGTTTTGAAAATGCTATATTCGCTAAAAAACAATGTATTAACGTGTTATAAGTTTCACTTTTGTTTTTGACACGCTGAATCTCCCCTCCCTTTGCTCTCCGCGCTAAATCACTCCCCCTTCAGAGCATGATCACAACACAATCAGCGTGCATCCCACTAATGACACTGCTGTACATTACATCAGGTTTGTCAAGTTGTTTACAGTTTTGTGTCATGCTTTTGTATATTTATGGAGAATTGTCATGTGGGAGCATGGATGACGTAGGCATTGGACAGAATCTTACAGCTAACCATAAGGAAAGTTCGATTAGGGCCCGGGAGAGATCACTAAATTACTGAAACATGCACGGATGACATCAAAAACCTCTTCAGACATGTTTTTTTGACGAGGGAACGTTATAACATGGTAAAAAGCTCAAAAAATTGATTTTGCATGATACCCCGTCTTTAAAGAATTTTGTTGAGTGCTGTCAACATTTATATAGCTATATTATATCACTATTTATGCATGTTACCATCTTTGTTTTGCACTCTCCCTCCACCTTCTGTTCTGTTTCCTCTTCCACAGCATCTTTGTATTTGACTCTGGTGATCACATTTGCCGACTGGCCCTCTACCAGACTGCTGCATAATAAACTGAATTAGTCATAACTGCGTCGTAAAAAATATGCAGCAGTGTACAGCACATATATACGCTCCTCCATACGCCCTGAGTCTGCATGGGGAAATGTATGTGTGACTCCACCCGCCCAGACGTTTGTCCACATGATGATATGTTTATAAATATTTAACACTTTTCAGATGTTCCCCCTGTACACAAATGCACATTATTCTTTCCTTGGCATGTTTGAACTGTGGAGCATTTAGCCCCTTAACAATATTACAATAAGTATAAGGTGAATTTCATGAGATCATGAGATGCGGATATTGTTACTTATATCTATAATTAAAAACATAACTTATTTCAACCTTAAAGGCAGCAGCAACCTACTGTTAACTTTTGGATGTCTCTCATTTTGTTCACTAGCAACAGAATCCATGGCAAACCAGCTTTCTAATTAGATATAGTATTTATAGATTGATTAAAACAAAAAAGTTTATATGAATACTTTTTCTTTACCTTCAACAAATGCTCAAAGAGCATTTTAATAAATATAAATGTACTTTAAAAAAAAAGACGTACGACTTACGAGACTTGGTATCGCAATGTTTGTTTTGAGTTTAATATACTCAAAACCTTTCCTGGGATCCAGAACACACACTTCTCTAAAACTTTGACTTTAAGATGTGAGTCTGGTCACTGATTGTATCTCTCTGAGTTCAGATGAGCGTGATTGACAGGTGGATTAGCCAATCAGGGACTGTTATCCCTCTGTTAAAAAAAAAGCTATTATTCTGGACTTGCCAGGAAAGTCAAAACCTGACTGGAAAACCTGAATCAGTGGAGCCGGATCTTTCTATACGCAGCCTACACAGACCGATAGTGCTGATAGTTTTATCACTCAAACACATCTCAGCAACAGTATGAGGACACTAGGACAGCATGATGTAAGTTTACTACATGTTTGTCTGTTGTCTTTGTCTCGCTGTTGATAATGAGAGAAGCTTCCTTTGCTAGTCGAGTGAATGACCCGTGAACAAGCCACAAATGCATTTGTGTCTTCGTGCATATTAATGAGTTGTGCTAATTTATTTGTACATTTGCGTGCATATTATACGCATATTAATGTTTCATCACCGGCCAATTATTTACGCATTTATTTGAAGATTTCCTGCATTTATTGAACACAAATAACATGATCATAAAGTGAAACTAAAGTGAAGGTTTCCATGGCAGTATATATGTCCTAATCACATATGTTGAAAGTATTCATTTGTAGACCATGCTAGAGCATGTTTAGGGCCCTAGTGTGGCACTACCACATACTTTATAACACAGAATCCATAAATGCTAGAAAACAGGAAAAATGTCTATAATATGATCATCAGAAAGTATTCTTGCTTATTTGTTGGGCTATTAGCGTTCTCAGCCTCTATAAATGCCTTTGCCTTTGCACTCCCTGTCTGATGTGGGTATTGCAGATACATTTAGTGCAGATGATGGCAGTTTTTTGCATCATGTTGTGGAAAGTTAATAATCAATAATCCGAGTGGCACTGAAGTGGTGATGGTCTCTAAGCCAAATTTTGCTTAGGGCTCCCTGAAGGTTGGGTCAGGCTCTGAGTGGATCTAGACTGAACTGAATCAAACCGGATTTTTTTTAGGAACTATGAATGTGAGAAAGTATGAAACACTAATATGTAATTACTGGTTAACAGTCGGAGTGGAATGCGTTATCCATGGGAAAAGAACCCTTAATATTCAATGCATGCCACATTCCACTTTGTTCTTTTTGCAAGAACCTATGATTGCCACAGCTTGATCACTGGCACAAGACTCAACTTAATTCCAACCTCAGCGTGCTTTCTGCCATGATCTCAACACCGTCCGCAGTTTCCATAGAGATTAAAGTTATTTACATGCACAATTAACCTGCCCACACAATAAACTGTTTACAATGATGTGTAATCAGCCCCGCTGCCTACACCTCCGTCACGTATGTCGCCCGCTCTTCACTTTTCATAGGCCCAGCTGATCAGACTGATTAATGCATTGTTTTGACAAAGAGGCCGTGGAACATATGCCTCGGCTGTGTAGTCACAATCAAGCGTGGGTCAACAGACAGCACTCCCCCCCACCTCCCGCACCGCCACACTTCTGTAATAAGCACAGCGCTAAAGCAAACGGAGACAACAGACTCATAATCACAATATACGCCTGGTCGAAATAATCCCTCCGTGGGTCAATACATCACAATTACCCGGGTAATATTTGCGAAAGTTGGGTAGTTGGATTGATTGGGGAGGGTCAGAAATGGTATTGATAAATATGAACAGCATAAGGCATTTGATAATGACGCAGGGTTTATCTACAGCTAGTGCTTGTGTCATCAAGCCACAATGAATTCCAGTTACAATATACAGGAAACCAATGGAGATTTTGCGGTGCTAACTACTCAAGTACTACTAATATTCAATTGGCCTATTCTGATGCTATAGTATAAGTAGTGATAAAAGTATTTCCCAGTACTTTACCAGTTGTCCCGTGTAGGGCTGGGTACTGTTCAATTTCTGTATCAATACTTGAACAATACTTACTATACTAGTTTTCTTCTTGTATTAATTATCTAGAATGACAAAACAGACTTATAATGTGATACATTCTAGTAATACCAACATTGTTTTGATACCAGTACCGTCACTTTTTTTTTTCTGTACCGTACTGATGCCATTTAACAGGTACCCAGCCGTAGATCATCCACAGGCTAGTTTAAAGGTGCTGTAGCTACCTGATATTTGTCTTGTCTTAAAAATGTGAAAAATCCTGAGGATCCTAATGATTCATTCAGTTCTAGGTGGTTTTTCACAACTTTCAGACACCAGAGTTTTGCCGTCATGGTAAAGCTAACAACAAGTAGCGTTAGATGTAAACAGTGGACATACTTTGACCTCGAGAGCTGCTTACACAATACATTTTTATGGAGCAAGACAAATTTTGTTCAAAAACATGGAAAAAACTCAGGTGCAGGTCCTTCAAGCTACTTATCATTCCTATCACTTCTGATGAAAAAAGGAATTTCATTTTAATACATTTTCATGTTAACTTTCTGGCACTGTAACTACCAGTGTCAGCAAACACATGCCTTTATTGGGCATTACATCAAAGCAGAAGCAAAACGGGTCGAACGATCGAATGAGAGGATCTGACAGAGAGATTGCATTTCACCAAGGCCCGATTAGTCCCTATCCCGCAATGACTCATTTTTTTTTATTAAACGCTCCTTTGCCAATATTACAATTCTCTGTACAAGATAACGTTAATTTCCACTCCTCAACGGTTCAATCTTTTACAATTATCCGCAGAGTAAAAACAAAGCTAGATGTGCAGATTGCGAAAAGAGAAAAAAATAATAAAAAATAATAATAAAAAGCGTGCCGCAGGTATAGGCAAACGTGAGCACAATACGGCGTCTCATTATGGGCCCTGTGGTTATCTGCGCGGCTGTGGTGAGATGGGGAACAGAAGGCCAACAGCGGAGCACGCCTCACATTAAGGTCTCTTATTGCTATGATAATCACTGTTTGTCACTGGCCGCGCACGTTTCGCACCTGTGTTAAACGCACACTTAGTTAGAGACGCCGCCGAAAGCAGCCCCTCTCCCCCCGCACTCCACCGCCGTACGCGCCAGAGTGCCGACGCGTTTCGAATGAACAAATAGATAAAGATAGAATTAAATAAATAAGTAACAATCACATGCATTGCTCCTCGCCGCGGTGCCTGGCAACCGGTATCTCGTTGCCGTTGCCGTGGAAACAGTTGCTAGCCGAAACGTGGAGGTGATTGGCAAGCGTGACAACAAGGAGGGAATAACATTTGACCCCGGCTTGCTGACAAGGGGGAGGCAAGTCGGGGAGGGGGAGGGCACGGGGTGAAAGAGGGGAGGAGGGGAGGGGTGTCGTTTTGGATGCGGGAGGGGCAGAGGATGGAGAGAGGAGAGAAAAAGAGGAATGCACACACTAAAGCAGCCCTATACTCCTTCGCTAGTCTGCTATTCACTATCAATAGCAAGGCCATAAGTCATTGAATCAAATGTGTGCGCAAGGATAACTGAACCGTGAATGGAGCCGAGACAAAAATGCGCTGTGCCTTTATATATAGCCAACAGCATACAAATATGAAGGGCTGCTTTCAAATTCAGAACTCTAAAATGCATTAGAATTGGTCAAGGTAATAACTACTGTGTTCTAAATGACTCTCTTTATTAGAAGGGCACACAAGGCAATTCTCTAGAGCAAAGCCAAAGCTAAAACTAAAGAAAATGGTGTAGATTAAAGGTGCACTTTGTAACTTTACTGGTGGTTGGTCTCCATTGCAATGATGTTTTTTTTGCCTGGAATGTCCCACAGTACGGCATTAAACTTATCTATTTCCATGACAAGCAAGTAATGTCAGCAAGCCTAGTTACAGGTCAAAACTATGGACAGGCAACCCCAATACAAAATACTTTTGAGCAATAAAAACACCCATAGCGGAATAAATGCTACACTGTGGAACATTCCAGGCAAAGTAATAACATCTCTATGGAGACAAGCCCATGCATGCCCCAGCAGAAAAGTTACATAGTGCACCTTTAAGGTTTATTTATCCTATACTGTTTTCAATCCTAATTCAGGGGTAAATATTTTTAGGATTAGGTTGGTGAAGAGCAGGAAAATGCAGCCTGCATTTGACACATCCTTAAAGTGGAACTAAACACTTGCTACTTGCTTTTTACTATCAAACTGTGTATGTGTATGGTGTTTTAATAGCATTATCTACTGTTCCTAGTCATTTATTGTCAACTTTAGTGCAAACTAGGTAAATTTGCAGCTTTCTGGTCAAAAATGCCTAAATCTTAACTTTGTGCTGCCTTCACTGGCCTCGGCACTCCAGTAGTTGGTGACTGCACACAAGACTGCCCTGCTCACAGCCAGGTGTTTCTCATTACAAACACCTGGCTGCAGGGGCGGAGTTTGAAGTGTGGACCAATCACACTGTTCCTTATACCTCTAGGCCCCACCCCTCCTCCTCTCTCACTCTCTCTTTTAGTCCACAGGCACTACCCAGTTTAGCAGCTCTATGTGAAATGTGGTTATGGGTGGAGTTAAGGTGTTTAGTCCCTCTGTAAATGGTGCTGATACGGGCCGAAGGCAGAGGAGGACCACAGGGATCCTAAAGCTGGTGATCCTTGGTGAAGGATCCAAGCATTTCTGACTTTTCTGAGAACAAAACATTGTTTCAAAAATGTTAGTTCTTGAACAACTTATAAGGTACTCATAGAAAAACTGTATATATGTAAGGTAATTCTAGACAAACGAATGGTGGAAGAACAATTTTATGTTGTAAAATTGCATTGCAAAATCTGTTAACAAAGGATTATGAATGCACGTTTTTACTTGTTGTGTTGAGACAAAGATGTAGTTGTTAAAATGTTGACCTTACAGAATTATTTTTTGTACAATTATTCATGTTTCATTCATTTTTATCTGCATTAAAAAATACATGACTTTTTGACTTTTTGAAGGATGGACACTATAGCTCCAGCCCCAGACTGCTCTTCGGTGACCATGAGAGGAGAGGATGGAGAGAACAGGTAAAAGAAAAGTACATTTAGAAATCCATGCCCTGAAGCGCCTCTCCTCCTCCCTCCCTCTTCCCATTGCGGTCTTCTCTATAGTGTACAGCACTCGTGAGCGGCCATAAGTCATTGAATCAAATGTGTCTGTATGCAAGGCAGAGCGTTGAATGAAAATATAGGGGGGCGCGTGTTGCATTTATTCAAAACATTAAAATTTGAATAAAGGCATTGCATTCGAAAGGCCAAAGGGTGAATGGAGTCAATGTATACTGTAGGCTATGTTTTTATGATTATATTTATTTACTTATTTATTTTATATTTTAGGGATGGATGCAAAAAACGTTAACATTAGGTATTTGATGCTGGCTCCACAGTGTTTATATCCTGTCCCTAGAATGATTTTTGACAGCTTAGATTTCACTAAATGCGATGGTACAATAGTCTAGCAATAAAAAGCAATAATTAATACAAACTCAAAACTGAACACATCTGAAAACATCCCATAATGCAATGACATACGATTTATTATAGTTTAAAAAACTCTGGTATACTAAAACTATTATGGATTTAGACAAAATTAGATATTTTTCTCAACACCACTGTCAAAAGGCTGTAAATGAACATGTTAAGTGAGCACTCCCATTGAAGCACCCCCTTAACCCCTCCAACCAAACATGTGTGATGCCACACCCCTGTATATTATGTATTTCATTCCAGTGAGTGATGGTTACTGCATATTCTCTGGCACTGAGTTTGTGAGGTCTGAGACACCTCTGTGGCATGAATGGCTCATTTAGAATCACATTTGACACAATGGTTTACAATGTAGTTATTTTCACTGTTTTTATACATCCAACCATCTTCACAAGGGCAAGGTTCTAATTAAGTGGAACAATAAACACACTTTTTTGCTACTAAACTGTGTATATGGCTCCTAGTCATTTCTGGCAATTTTAGTGCAAACGAGATCAATTTGCAGCTTTCTGGTCAAAAATGCCTAAATTCAAGTGTGTGCTGCTGGCCCCAGTGGCCACCCAAGTAGTTGGTGACATCACGCCCTGATTACAGCCAAGTGTTTGTAATTACAGACACTTGGAGTTTCAAGTGTGGATACCTGTTAGACCCCCCCCCCCCCCCCCCCCCCACCCCCCCCCCCCCCCCACACACACACACACACACACACTCACGCACTCACCTTTAGTTCTGCGGGTACTCAATTTGATATGTGGTTGTGGGTGGAGTTTAGGTGTTTAGTCACACTTTAAATAACCACCAATTAAAGCACTTTCCAAATGGAAGGACAAGAGCAACAAGAAAGCATTCTGACAGCAGAAAAGCAGTTAGCACATCTACAGCTCTGTTGCAATGGATGGACCAACCAATGGAGTACAGCAGAACGCACAGAAACCTCATGTGTATCTTTATGTGTTTCAAACAGAGCATAAGTGAGCCTTAACCCTTACCCCTAATACACAGCTTTATTCTCACTCTCTCTTTAGTCTCTTCTTTGCTCCCTAAGTTACCATATAGAGCAGTATTTATTGCAGGCTAAATCCCAAGTACCAGTGGCAGCTGTAGACCCTTTATGACTCTTTCCTTCTTATGTTATGTTCCACTGGTTTGTGTTTTTGCCGTGGCTGCCTTCACTCTTCTGCTGCTCTCCCTGCCTGGCTAAACTAATAAGGGTGTGATTAATGGTCTGCTAATTGCTGTAATCTCGGTTAATTAGAGTGGAGAATCTTCGGGGCTCAGAGTGCTTAGCGAGAGATGCATGTTTCACTGATGTGGAAGAACAGGACTGGCATCCACTCACAGCACAGCTACAATGATCAAGACAAGAGCCTGGAGTTTAGCCAACAATGTATAAGTGCATTTGCATCCTGACGGTAACAAATGGCCAGCATGCGGAAAAATGAGTTCATATATCAATAACATCTTTATTTAAAGGTATATAACTTTCTGGAGGAGGCACGATACTTGAAAACATGAAAAAAATGAAACAAAAAAAAGCTTTTATTTTAATCTTGGAGTAGAGCCTCTGCTCCTCCACACATTGATAAGCAGTTGAGACCATTCCCGGTGATTGGCACCCAGAGGAGACACCAGGGTGCAGATCCTTAGGACATCATGGAGGAGGTTAGGCAGGGAACACACATTTCTTTCCAAAGGGAAGTTGAGGCGTCTGGGGTGGGGAAGTCTGCCTGCCTCATTCTGTGTGATTCAGTGGGACCAATTTACAATCCGAATAGCCTAAATTATTTGTGCCTTGCCCCACATCAAATTTTTGTGAATTTCCAACAAAA
Source organism: Periophthalmodon schlosseri (assembly GCA_000787095.1). NCBI lineage: Eukaryota > Metazoa > Chordata > Actinopteri > Gobiiformes > Gobiidae > Periophthalmodon > Periophthalmodon schlosseri. The sequence continues at coordinate 11,388 of KN472358.1, forward strand.
GGAATCCTTTCAAAAACATTTTCACAAACATTCACTTATTCACAAAGATACCATTTGTCAAAACAACCTAATTTCATTAAATTCAAATGACTTGCTTTTGTCAGATTATTGCATTGTTGACAATTACTGCCTGTTAATTACTCCATTTTGTCCTCACATAACAGCATGTTTTTCTTTTATAGCACTGCTCTAAATTCTTCTGAAAGTTCAAATAAAACCCTTATGACATTTTACAAAAGGAAATCTGGGATTTTTGTAATTATTCTATGCACTTATTCCTAATTAACTGTGAGAATTCTTGATCCTAGAGCCAATAAAGCTGCCTACATTTGCACTTTTATTTCTCTTTTAATACAAATTCTGTTAAATTCATTTCACATAAATACATTTTCTTTTTCAAAGCTGTGCCTTGGAGATCACCTCAGTGGTAGAAAAAAAAAGGTGAAGTGTGCGTTTGAATAGCATTGAGGTGGTGTATACACAGTCAAATGGATCTCAGTCTAAAGTCACCGCGAGGCCATAAAACAGTCATATCAGGTTGGAAGGGTTCAATATTTCACAGAGCAGCTCAGTGGAGACACTGTAACATACAGAGAGGGGGAGTGAGAATAAAACCAGGAGTCAAAATGCACTTAAGGGCACATTGACAAGACCTGAAGAATGTTAAGAATAGAATGAGTCTGGAGGAGACAAGAGTCAGATAAGGTGACACAGACTGCATGTTTACATATGGGGAAAACAGTTTTTGTCTTAGAGAGTGCTTTCGAGATAAGTGGACACGTTTTGTCGGTAAAATGTTAACTGGTCACATATTTATATAGCACTTTCCACCTTCAACGCACTCAAAGGACTTCACATCAAGGAACCACTCACCCATTCACACACACATTCATACACCAGTGAACGCAGACACTGGGGGCAAAGTGGGTTAAGTGTCTTGCCCAAGGACACAACGACAGTAATCATCTGTGGGAGCTGGAATCGCATTGCCAACCTGTGGGTCAGTGGATCTTAAGTTTTAAGTTGAGAGCGGGATTCGAACCGCTAGCCTTCGGATTAATGCACAAACTAGTCTAGACTAACTTGTCCAGGGAGATGTTACTTAGAATGTTCCAGATTATAGCATTACATGTATCTATCTGATGTGTTAGTGTTTAACAATTTAAAACAAAAATATGATTTCTTTCGAAAAAGTCCTCAAAATGCTGCATATGACAGGAATCTGAAACCCAGGAGTAACACATTTATTACAGTACATTGTTTATTGCAAAAAAAAAAATAAAAATCTTTGAAAAACACAAATCCTTGCAGGGAGAGGGCTCGCCTGTCCACAAATCTGACCTATAACTTTGCTCACATGGAGGAAGGTAAGTTTAATGCCATACCGTTGAACATTCCAGACAAAGCAATAACATCTCCATGGAGACAGGGGGCAGAATTCTCCAGCAGAAAAATTACATAGTACACATTTATTTTATATAAATATCATTATATCAATCATTTCATGTAATTTCATATTATTTTATTTAATTTTTAGTAAGGCTATTTTCCTCATACTGCCTGACCCTTTGAAATGTGCTTTTACTCATTTTGAAAGGAAATCAAAGTTAATTTTACCCTTAATTCGGGCGTTCCTATGAGTCACACTGCCTAATGGATGTGTTAGTGACCAGTGGATGCTGTGATGTCATCCACTGCGTCAGACAAAGGGCCACAGAAGGTTCTGGAGTATTCATTCACAATGCAAAACGACCATGTTTTTATTACTGGATGGGTAAGAGACGCCATTGCATTTTTATGGATTTCAAAATTGCATTAGCGATCATATTAACAAATTATTTTCCCATTTTGGAGGCTATTCATCCGACCATTAGCTAAAGAAGCACATTTCTGGAGAACCATTTTCGCTAAGAAATTAGGTAGAAGTTTATTTTATTTATCGGTGTGTTGCTATGACACTTGCAAGGCTTTTTTGCTACAAGAGAAGTGTAGAATAATATTTCCCCCAATGTATTACAGGTGCACTGTATAACATTTCTAGTGAAGCCTGCTTGTCTGAAATGTTTTGTCTGGAATTTCCCATGTATGGTGTTAAACCTGTGTGTTTATTACAGGTGTGTTTATTGCTCTATAATACATATATGTACAAAAATGAAAAAAAAAAAAATGTATTCTTCTATACTGTCCACAGATCTGACGTGTACCTTGGCCTGTTGGTGTCACCTGCTTGTCTCCGTGGAAATAGAATAGATGTGAAACATTCCAGGGCAAGCGACAACATCCAATGACATAACATTCTCCAATATAGAAAACGTACATAGCTGGGATACCTGATTTTCAAACTGCAACAGAAGGACATATGTATCTAACTTGTTCTTAACCCTCACAGCCTTTTAGCACATCTCTAATATTCACATGCATTGATTTTTTTTGGCCACTAGTACAGCTTAGGGCAGCTTTATCAGATGGAAAAGTGAAGCAGGGTGGACCACCCTTGGGCAGCCAATCAGCTCTCATCCCAAAGCATCATAGAGTGACTCACGTGGCTTTTTCTTACAAGTTTGACAGATAATTTTTTTTTTTATTAGATTGAGACAGCATGTAGAGGTTTGATTTTGTTCTGAATTTACTAGTTTATGAGAAAAAAAGTCGGGTACTACATTTAAGTGATTCAGTGCATGGACCTCAAACGGTTAAGACCTCCTTGTTGTCTTGACCTATTTTCCCCTGTGATCCTGCAGTGGCCTGGTGGGCGGGTGTGTGTATCGCTCTGTGTTTAAACTCAGAGGTGTGAAGACCGCTCTCTGCCCTGGGACATCCTCTCACATGCCCCCCCCACCCCTCCACTGACTTCACTCACACACACATATACGGCTTTACAGTGTCGCGCCTTCGTCCGTGAGGTGGACAGCAGGTAACCCGTAGTGACAGCTGAGGTGTCTGCAGACCGCTCCCCACGCATACGCACAGCTGTAGCCCGGCCCAGAGGAGGCAGGTGGGGCAGCTTTGGCAGGTTGGGCAGATGTGGCGGTCGGCGTGACAACCACAAGGGCCCAGCTGGTGGCATGTGGCTCTTCTGCTCCAGCGGTGCCGTGTGAGCGTCCCAACACGAGAGGGGTTAAGCGGCAGTGACAAGTGCAGGGATCAGGCAGATGCATGGGGTGTTTAAAGGGGGGGTGGAGAATATACAGCTGTGGAGGAAAAAAATCTCAGACGTTGTTTTAGATGCCAAACAATAATTGTCAAAGGAGTTTTGTAGACCTTTATTCTTTTTGCATTTCACCCGCTGATCAGGTTCAACATTTATGAATTTATTGGATATTTCACACTAAAATACAATGTAATTATAATAAGAAAAAGTGACTTTTGCCCCCATCTGGGAGTATGACTTCTTCACATTTTAGAACCTGAAAAGCACCAATAGCTGGAGGAGCAGTGCGCATGTTTCAGGGTGATGGAGGAAACCGCAGAAAACCCAGATACAGGAATAACCTGCAAACTCAGAGATGCCCCACCAAGCGCAAAAATCAAACCCTGGACTTTCTTGCTGTGACACAAGAGTGAAAACTGCTCATCATACAGTGCCACTACTAGTCTATAGAAGAACCTTAAAAGCAGAGCACTCAATTGAAATGCATTCTATAAGGTAAACGGATCTTTGTCATTCTTTAAAAGCAATCTTGTAAACATTAGACAAAATATGTTATGATGCAAGCATTGCAAAGTAGGTGAACCAACACTATGTTTTTTTTTCACACATTTTCATTAAAACAGATGGAAACCCTCTGTAAACCAACAACCACCACTTTCTAAAATGGCTCCACTCACCCATGTTAACCCCGTGACTATAGCCCTGCTGCATAATAATAATAGTAATAACTGGTTTGGCAGCTAACCGCTAGCCTCTGGAAGCTGAATAGATGAATAGCGGCTTGTGCATAACTGTTACTTACTGGAGTTTTTAGTTTGCCATGTGTGGGCGTTTGAACGGAATAGATTGCACATGGCATCACACAAACTTATGGCACCCCTCGCTCCCCCCTCCCGCTACAGACGCCTCCACACACGCACACGCACACGCACTGGGCACTGGCATTGACTCTGCTTAGTCCACTCTCCAACTGCTTTACATTCACAACATTATGTAACATGGCGTAGAGCCTAAATGCACAAAAATCTCATTTGGGATTGGGAGAGTTTTTTTTTATTTTTTTTTATTTATTTTAAAGAGAATTATTTGACTTTTGTAGAAATGGAAGCTTGTTGTTGGACGCGGTGCACTGATGCAAGAGCTATTGAGCTTACCCCTCAGTGGGCCCTGTGGAGCGGCGTAGCAACATGATAACATCAAGTATGCCATCTTGTGTTCATGACCAGAATGACAATGAGCTCCCATCTATCAGCGAGTGGGGGAGAGCGCGCGAGTGTGTGTTGCGTGTGGATTGCATGTTACAAATGTGTGCTTTTGTTAGTCTTTGCACACAGGCAGACCAAAGGAATTCGCTCTTTGAAGGTGCTTTGGGTGAAATTACATTCAAAATAATTCTGCAAAAATGTTAGGCAGTAAGAAATATGTAATTGTAAGCTCTGTAAATCCCATTAAAGTAAAAAAAATACACCTTTTTCTATAATGCAAAAAATAGTTCATGAAATGTGACTGGATGTTTTCACATTGCATTTCAATATGAATAAACTCGTCTCAAATAGGATGGAACGGGGCAGCAAAAGAAGATACAGGGATGGGCAATGGCAAAAAATGCATATCACGAGTTTCTTTCTTTAAAGGCTCTGTAAAATTTGTTTTGCCCCTGTACAGATATATTGTATAAGCAGCTCTCGAGGTATAAAAAAAAAGTCTGCTGCGTGCTGTCTGCTTCTAATTAGAAAGCACTCTCTGATAAGTCTGATAATGTGTCTCAGCATGTTAGTTCTCAGCTTTAACGTCACGTCAAAACTTCAATCTGGTCTCTGAAAGTTAGAGCTTATAAACTCATCACGGTGAATAATTAGGATATTTGGAATGCATAGGTAAGTGAGGAAAACTTTGGACCACTGCAAACTGTAAAAATGAACTAATTCTGTTTTTCACATTTTTAAGACAGTAAAAATCAGGTACAGTGCTTTTAATTTCAGCTTTTACAAATATATTCACTATTTCTTTTATTAATGGAGGCCCAAGAATTCTACCCCCAAATGTATGCATAGAAAACTCACTAAACTAATAATAACAATGCTGAAGCAATGCCAAGAAAAGATAAGTTTAGTTTGTTTCTTAAATGCTGTGTTTGTTTGAATGTTTTTTTTGTTTTGTTTTGTTTTGGGGTTTTTTGTTTGTTTGTTTTTTGACGCACTACCTGCCTGAGTGCTAATTAGTCTCCCCCTGAGATAATGAAATATTGGGAGCTATGGTAAGTTCAAACATTGCTCACTGGGCCCAAGGGAGACTCATAATTACCGTAATTGACTAGCGAGCGTGTGTAATGATTTATTTGCTAAATGGTTTTGTTGGATTAGGGCTAATGTTATTGTTTTACAAATTCAACACTCTTTAGCATACAATGGGGACTAGAATGGAAAAGCACCATAAATATATTTATGGAATGCACAATTAGTATTAGTGGCTATGTGAACTATGGGTTGAACTTACGTGTTTATGGGTAATGTATGTGATTGTTATCTAAAACGTTACAGGACATCGTGCCAGGTTTGTCAAGTTGTTGTATAGTTTTGTATGATGCTTTTGTATATTTATGGAGTATTGTCATGTGGGAGCGCGGGTGACGTAGGCTTGTGGGCTGAGCATTGGACAGAATCTTACAGCTAATCATAAGGACAGTCTGAATAGGGCCTGGGAGAGATCGCTAAAACACTCAAACATGCATGGATGACATCTGAAACCTCTTCAGGGCCTGGGGAGATCGCTAAAACACTCAAACATGCATGGATGACATCTGAAACCTCTTCAGGCATGTTTTTGATGAGGGAACAACATTATAACATTGTAGAAACCTCTAAAATTTGATTTTGCATAATGCCCCCTCTTTAATGTCAAAGAATTGAAACAGTTTATGAATAATCCCCAATCATTTGTCTGTCTCTCCTGCTTGATATAAAAAAGTCTTTAATAATCATGAATGTAATTGCTAATGTTTGATTCAGTCCTTGGGTATTCTGCAGTATTGTTGTCTCGTGGCACAGATGGCTCCAAATTGCCTCATTATTCAGCTGTGTCCTATTCAAACCAACGTTACCCCTGCTCTCTCTTTATATAACTGTTCCATTATCCCAGGGCCACCTCCCCTCACCTTCAACAGTTGGGTAAGTCTACGAGAGAAAGGATCCAATCGCGTATACACACGGCCTCGACCTTTGACCCCACAATTGGAGCTGTTTACGCTCATTCGAGGCAAACACACTGACAGCCACAAATATAACCCCATCTGTACTGACAGGGGCATGTTTAGAATATGGAGATGATTAAAATAAAGAGATTTCAAATGAAAGCCCTGCACAATGGGATTTGCCGTCTAATCTGTCAGTGTCACAAGATGGGACTGAGACCATAATATGTATGTTTACTTTATATAGCTTTATAGACTTCAGTTCTATTGATGTTGGTGACCCAAGTCCATGCTAAAGATGCTATTCATCTGCAGTATGTCATTCAATCCACAATGAAAACGTTTATGCTATAGGACACACAAAGAAAGTAAGTTTTAGTGTATATAGAAGAAGTGAACATGTGTTGCAAGTATGATGTTTTTTTAATGGGTCTTCTGGTTTTAACCAATTAATAATTATAATTGGTGCAAATTTATCAATAAATTATAATGAAAAATGCCATCTACTAATATTACCCTAAACATGAACACACTGATCCTCCAGCTGGATACTAACTAAGATCCTGGTTGAATATCTAGAGGGAAAAAGTTCATTTCAATTATCCAGGCACAATTAATTAAAAACAATATTATTAGATCAACTGGATTTTTGTTCTTAATTTTCTTTATGCATATGTTTTAGTAGTTATCCAATCATCAACTGTTTTACAAAGACACATGCAAAACATGTTGCAAGAGAAAATAAAGAATGGATAATCCAGCAGACCTAATAGTGTTGTATAGAATCAGGTTTGTCAAGTTGTTGTGTACAGTTTTGTGTCATGCTTTTGTATATTTATGGAGAATTGTCGTGTGGGAGCATGGATGATGTAGACTTGTGGGCGGAGCATTGCACAGAATCA
>JACM01067931.1:0-11390 GCA_000787095.1 Periophthalmodon schlosseri
TATGTCGCACTTTATCACCGAAGAAAAGTTCCTAGTTTGTGATAATAAAAGTCTGATTCTGATTCCGATAGTTTTCCAATGGAGTCGATGGAGCCGGAAACGCGCCCGTGCTCACGTCCTATTTGGAACGCGGCGGCTAGCGGGTTAGCTACGTCCATTTATATATACATACGGTCTGTGGAACAAACTTGAAAACCTCAGGCCTCTACAAAGCAACGGAACAAGTTTGGAACATTTGATCGATGGCAGGCCGTTAACATCGATTCTAGTTTGTATGGCAGCTGTCAAAGGTTGATATATTGAGCAGTTATGTGGGTTTTCCCTTGAGGTAAACGCGCTAAAGGATGAAGAAAACACTCAGTTGGATTCAAATGAACAGAGGGCACGTTGTAATAGACAGATGATGGCTTTATGTGGGTTCTGTAATAATAATAATCATGTTTTGGCTGTTCATCACCATCATCCCAGTGACTCGATATCACTGTTGGTGTAGCCTGAGCCCCCCCCGTACCCTCCGCTTGTGTGTCTTTAATGGGATCATCTCTGCTTTCGGGGGTAATCCCAAATGCCTGACCCTGACGATGGATTATAAACTGAAAGATTACAAGGTTGAGAGGGATCACATGTCAAATCCCAAATTATTCCACTTCCAGTTTCTACGGCAGGGAGTGAAAGCCAAAGAAGAAGCAGAAGGACTTTTGTTCGACAGAGGAGGGCTCAGAATTCTGTGTTCTTTTCAAAGGGTCGCTGATTAAGTGGAGTGAGTTACGTTTCGTCCTCCTGACCTTGTTACAAAGATATAATGGAAGTCGATTTGGAATGAAGACAGCGTTTTTAGCGGAGGTGGGTTGCATATATTTATCAGTTCACCTTTTATAAACTTTATTTAGTTGTATGACATTAGTTTTGGTACAAGAATATGCACGTTTACCTGGCCAGACAGAACCACACACTTTGGTAAACGGTCACATTTTTATCCAGCACATTTCTACCTTCAAAACACTCAAATATCAAGAGCGGGATTTGAACCGCCAACCTTCAGATAAGTGGACAATAACTCTACTGACTGAGCTACTGTCGCTCCAAAACTTTACAAAGATGAGTGGGTCAGGAACGTCTCCCCGATTTCAGAGGGCGTGATTGGCGGGCGGATTAACCAATCAGAGAGACTCGTGGTTCATTTGCGTTAAAAACAAACATGGCGGCTTATACGTAAAAAAAGGAAACAAAAACAAAACGTAAAGGACTGAAGAATCAACAGTGGAAGCACCAAACGTATTTATCGCAGGTAAAATAAGTTATATATTTTGTCCTGAATGTTCCGAGAGTTTTTGAGAGGAGGCGTCTTCTGCGACTGTGGTTGGACCGTGTCAAGTTCGGACGGAGGATTTTTCAGCCTCTTCTGGATTTGATCAGAATGTTGAAGGGACTGGCTGCTCAGGCAATATTCACGCACCAGTGTTATTTCAACTGCTATAGTTTCAACTCTAACTGTACTTTTTTAATATGCTTTAGTTTGTCCAATTTGCGTTTTTGTGTTTTACTATTTACAATCTAATGCAGAAGAATGACAGATGTGATGTACAAACCTGAGCTGAAGTCTTCTTTTAGTTTTAATTGTCGGGGGTCTGTAAATGTGTCTTAAAGAGCCCATTTTACGCTGTTTTCTGATCTATGTTATAATGTTTCCTCGTCACAAACAGACCTGGAGTTGTGTTTTGTTTCATTCACACAAACCCTGCAGATTGGATCATTTCAGCCCTGGAATTGCCCATCTCTACTGAAAAAAAGCTAAAAATGTAGCTGTTAACTTGGAAACTACCGTGACATCACAAGGTGGAACAGGGCGTTTTGAGCTTTGGAGATGTAGACAGACTAATAATAAAGTGTTACTCAAACATGTGTGAATGAAACGAAACACAACTCCAGGTCTGTTTTTGATGATGATGATGATGATTTCAAGCTCACAATGGTCAATTTTGTGTAATATAGGACCTGTAAAATAAGTTTGAAATTCGTGTTATTTCTCATGTTCATATTTTAGTCACAACTAGATGAGATGAGACAATTCTACAGCACATCACGGGATATTATTAAAGCGGGTGTCTTGTGCCGACAGGGTTTGTAGAACGGCAACAACAAAAAGTGAGAATTTACATTATATTTATAGCACAATAACCTGCTCTCTCTACTACCTCCTACTCACTTTAGCCACACACAGCCAAATCCTTCCACATGTTCTACCCAGTCACCAGATCACTGCACACGGCATTGGAGGAGGGACAGGGGCATCATGGGAAATGAAGCCCGAGCAAGGTAATAGCTTGACAAATAGCTTTCCCTTTGTGTGTGGGAGAAAAAGTGCTTATGAAAATCAATGGGACTCGTATTTTATACAGGGCAGCCGTACGTTTTAATCTCTTTAGGTAATTTCAGAACATTTCAGGAAAAATTCAGAATAAATGGTTGTAATTAATATTGGCGTCTTCTTATTTGGAGTTTACTGGTGTTTGGTGCGTTAAATGGCCTATTGTTTATTATGAGAGGCCCTAAGATATTAATTACAGCTACAAATCTACCAATTTAAAGTTACGTGCTGGATTCTGGACCTTTAAGATGATTTAAAGGTCCTATATTACGCCAAACTGACTCTTGTGAGGTTTAAGCCATGTTATAATGTCGTTTCCTCGTCACAAACAGACCTGGAGTTGTGTTTTGTTTCATTCACACATGTTTAACACTTAAACCCTGCATATTAACAATAAAGAGTTACTCAAACATTATAACATAGACCAGAAAACAGCGTAATATTGGCACTTTAATTCAGCGACTCTAAACCATAGGCCCACAATCGGTAGAATATAATGCGTTTAATATGAGATGGTGGACCCGGAGTTACTTTGTGCAGAAAAGCTTCAGACCCCGAGATCGAAAAGGTGGTTTAAACGATACGCAAACTGCAAAATCCAATGTGAAATGCGAGAATCAGAGGGACCACGATCAGGGAGAATTTTAATGATCTGTTAACTCCACAAATGGGACCATAATCAGCTTCTGAGTAACATCGTATCTGTCAGCTGTTCTCCATAATCTGAGTGTGCTATCATCCCATACGGACCTATAGCCTATATTCCGGGATGCTACCTAACTCAGCCATCTTCCGCCTTGTCACACCAGATCACACGGATGACGTATACTTAAATACCGTATCTCATAAGGACAGCGTTGAAGGCATGATGACACATAGCTAGCTCCAGTCCACATGGAAAAACGAGAGATCCAGCTTCAGACTTTGGGCATTTTAAGGTAATTTTAGAGGTAAAAGTAAGAAAAAATAGGTAAGATACTAGCATACAGAACGTTAGCGTCTCATGATAAGGCAAGAAGTGGGCGCCGGGGCTATAGAAAATAACAAACGTGAAGAAGGATTGCGGTCGGGAGACAAAGAGTGACAAGCAGGCCGTGAGAGCAGAGAGCAGAGAAATGGAGACGGGCATGTTTCTATGGGAAGATTTGGGGATGAGGGAATCTTGCATCATCGCAGCAGGCCAATCAAACGGCTCGGGTAAAATGTTCAAAGGGAGTGTCCTAGCAACAGTACGAGTAAATACCGTAGCAGCCTCCGCTCGGTGTGAGAGTGGAACGAGCAGCCAACACACAACCACCGGAGCGTGTGTGTTTTAGACGAGCCGGGATCAAAAACTGAAGGCAACATCATCATTACAGTGTGACTCATCTGTGCAAAGCTGTGCCTCGACCTAAACCTAACCTCGGGTCTCTTTAATTTCTTTTGTTGCATGATCATTTCTTTTGTAATGATATATATTTTTAAATAAAACTGACCCACAACTGTGCAAACGTAATGAAGCCAGTCATTTTTCTGTTTTGAATACGCGTAATTGTAATTTTTAACAACGTCTTCGATGCTGTTGTGAGCTTTCCAGGTGCGTGTCACCCCGCAATGCCATAATCCACTCCTATAGATTATTCAAAGCAGATTATCAGAAGGAGGGATGGAAGGATGGAGGGATGGAGACGGAAGGAGGGATGTACCGTCTCAGCCTCCTTCATCCACTTCCTTGTTTCCACCTTGCAGCTCCTCTCCTCCGTGCACACAAAGACCTGCAGAGTCACATGGTCATCCGATAGCCTCACCCCTCCTCACCCCTCCTCACCCCCTCCTCACGTCGCTCCACGCTGCTGCACATCTCTGACATTTGTAGAATTGGGAACGCTCGAAAATTCCCATTCACGCATTCCTCTGCCATTCAGGTTTTTCCTCCCAAATTCCCTCCCCTTTCCATGTTTTTTTTTTTTTTTTTTTTTTTTTTTTTTTTTCCCCTTCTCCCCTTCCCTTTTTTTTTTTTTTTTTTTTTTTTTTTTTCTATTCCGCATGCACCCTCCTCTTTCTTATCAAATCTGTGGGCTATTGTTTTTAGCACGTACAGTAGCTCACTAAACTACCCAAGCTTCAAACTTGGCGCACATTTTTGGAGATATTTTCTCAATTTGCCCTAATGCCATGTGATGCATTGATACGTCTACGTCAAATACTCATTCAGAACAGGACATATACAACGTGATATAAATGGAAGTCCGCTGTAAGAGAAACACTGTGAAGCTTTGACCACTGCTGCTGCCAAAGAGGACGAGTAGACCCCAGCTGACCAATCCCAAGGGGGCAAACACACACATTCCCTGCACGCTTACCCGCGATTCCTGACCCATGCTGCTCCCATTTCCGTTACAGTACCACCCCGTTTGCATCCCATCCATCCTCCCCACAGGAATCCACAACATTTGGGATCCAGCAGGTCCAGTGCGGCTCTGTGTATTTACGCGTAAAACAGAAACCGAAAAGCGAGAGCGCGCGCTTACCAGCTTTCATGCAGGAGGGAAGATGTAGATGCCTGACTGTTTCCTTCTCTGAGCTGGAGGACAGATGGATGCTGGGAACAAAAGGCGTTGGACAAAAGGGCAGAGAGGTGGCGAGTGGCGAGCGCACCGGGAGGGTCGCGGCTCGCCCGATGAACAATGAAATGGCAGAAAGAGGAAGTAGGGGTTCCTTGTTGTTTGGGTGCTTTCGGTGGCTGTAGATCCGTTCTGCTCGTAAGCCAGAAGGCGCTGTTCACCTCCACAGTGAGCGCGCACGCACAGCACAGCACAGCACAGCCCTCCCCTCCCCTCCCTCTCTCTCTCTCTCTACTCTCTCTCTCCACTGGTGAGAAGTAGAACACTGTGTGCGCCCCACTCCTCCCACCTCTGAATCACAAAGACCCCCAGCGCACCCCTCTTGTCCTCAAAACACCGCCCCACCCCCAGAACCAACATCTAGGCATCGTCCCGCTGACAGTAAGAGGAGGAGGAAAGAGGGGAGAGAAGGAGAGACGGGGGGCGTGTGATGTCAGTGGTCTAGAGTTTGACATTGCTATAGCAGAGGCCTGACTCCGCTCTGTCCACGCATGTGTGAGAAGGATGCGCGGTGAGGTATTTTTTGCACCACGCGTGGGTGAGAGTGTGCATCATCTGCGGTTCTGCTTGTGTTTAATACAATGAAAAACAGTGGTAACAGTGGTATATCACATTATTTGCATTCAGACCTTCTTAAAGTCAAACATAATCTAACTTTCAAACAGATTATCACTAAAACATGAGTTAGGTTTGGATTTGGCTCGGTTGGTTCCATACAAGGCCCGTATTACGCAATTTTCTGATCTATGTTTTAATGTTGTTTCCTCATCACAAAAAGACCTGGAGTTGTGTTTTGTGTCATTTGTGTCACACAAGTTCTTCTCTCAAACTGAAACACTCTGTTCCACCTTGTGATATACAGGAAGTGTTCCACTGTGATTTTAAACTCCACACACCTTCACTAGAATAATTTGGATAGTTTCAGCCCTGGAATTGCCAATCTCTACTGAACTAAAGGTAAAAGATGTTAACTTGGAAATTACTGCTTCATGGCATCACAAGGTGGAACAGAGCATTTTGAGCTTTGGAGATGTGGACAGACTAATAATACAGAGTGACTCAAACATGTGTGAATGAAACAAAACACAACTCCAGGTGTGTTTTTAGGAGGTAACAGCATTTTAACATGACTTAAACCTCTCAAGAGAAACACAACTCAGGTGTGTTTTTAGGAGGTAACAGCATTTTAACATGACTTAAACCTCTCAAGAGTTAATTTTCCATAATATAAGACCTTTAACATTGAACTGGAGGTTGTGAGCCAATTTGGCTTTAAACCGTCAAAATGCAGACGCTATTTTTTTCCAGAATGAAGTGTTGGTAAGTTTCTGGACCTGTCCCTATTTCTAAAAAATAATAATCTGCTTCAATATTTGTGGAGTTTCATTTTGGATATTTATTTCAAAAACTGCTCCTGTTCCTCCATGTCTAATTCTAAAAGAGTGATTCCAAACTTTTCACATCAAGTACCTACGATAACGTTTAACTTTAAGTTCCACCAGAGCGAAACTCAGACTATATTAGACCTAAATGGGCTAAATGGTCTAGAATGAAACAAAAAATATTAGTTCTAAATAGTGATTAACATAGAGGACAAAAACGTTAATAGCTTGAGTATTTGTAGTAAAAGAAAAATTTAAATCTGTCAACTGGACATGCTCATCCAAGCGGCTTCTTCAGTTCTGTCCAAGGCCCCATTCCTGTTCAAAGATGGATTGTCTTTCCTAACAAAACTCCCCTCTCAAACCATTTCTTTTCTTTAGCGAAAACCTGTACTTCACTATCTTCAAAGGAGTGGTCAGTGGCTTTGAGATGGACATGTACAGCAGACTGGGGTCCCGAGGAGCTCTTGCGACGTATATGTGTTATTTAGCGACCAAACTGCAGAGGGCCCCACATACCACAGTTGACGTGAACGTGAACTATTAGAATGGAAAAACTAGCCGGATGAATTTGCAGAAGAGTTGCAAAGAAGGCATCACTACTAATTCAGGGCAGGCTAAAAAAAAAAAATACAAAAATCACAATAATCCACTCTGATCATGATCATGGAAGGGCATCGAGGTCTGCTCTCTGCACGCTCACTTTTTCTGACAGTTTTCCCCAGTGGCAATATGTCAAATACAGATAAGAATTGTATATTTTAAGCATTAATAAACAACTGAAATATCCATTTTCCAGAAGCAAAATCACTAATGTGTAATGCACTGAAGGTTTCCCACCAACCAGTATAATGTGGACCAATGAGCACAGACAGAACAGGATAACAAAATGTTTAAAATGTTCAAAGTCCAGTTCCAATGAGGAGTAGCTACTCTAAAGCGCTGCTGTGCAAGTTTTGGGGCAGGGGAGCGTAGGACAGGAGGGTAGGGGGAGCAGGGGTTAAGGAGGTCGGGACGTAGGGGCGTAGGAGGTCTGAGGGTTGGGGCTGTCTTTGTGGCAGTGCCAGTTAAGCCGAGCGTGTGCCGATACCAGCAGGCGCTTTTGTGTCGCGACCAGCCGTTGCGTGGATCACGGTCAGACCTGGTTCCTCCTCACGGGCCAAACCCAAGCTCTTCCCTCCAGGTACTTTACAGGGAAACAAGACCATAGAGACGGGATTAGTCATTTAACAGGTCATTTTGGCAGGTAAGTTTCAGCAGGTACGTTCAGACAGCTATGTTTCGGCAGGTACATTTCAGCAGATACGTTTCAGCAGGTAAGTTTCAGCAGGTATGTTCAGACAGCTATGTTTCGGCAGGTACATTTCAGCAGGTACATTTCAGCAGGTAAGTTTCAGCAGGTACATTCCGGCAGGTATGTTCTGACAGGCAAGTTTTGGCAGCCACGTTCTGGCAGGCACGTTTTGGTACACAAGCACCGTTGTGCCCCGCAGGTACGTTCAGGCAGGTACTTCAGGTAGGTACGTTTCGGCAGGAAAGTTTCAGCAGGCAAGTTTCGGCAGGCACGTTTCGGCAGGTACGTTTTGGCAGATAAGTATCAGTAGGTAAGTTTCGGCAGGTTCGTTTTGGCAGGTACGCTTCAGTAGGCAAGCTCTGGCAGGTACATTCAGGCAGGTACATTTCAGCAGCTATGTTTCGGGAGGTAATTTTTGGCAGGCATGTTTCAGTAGGCAAGCTCCGGCAGGTAAGTTTCGGCAGGTGCGTTCGGGCAGGTACGTTTTGGCAGGTAAGTTCAATCATTTTGAATCGTTTTTCTTTTCTTTTTTCTTTTTTGAATCCAAACGTGACAGAGTAGATATTTACCTTACAGGGTGGGAACAAGACCACAGAGAGTCAGAGCCTTATTCTTCTTCTTCTGTGGAGTTTATCGGCAGCTCACATCCAAGAAGTTGCATTACCGCCATCTGGTGCCACTAAAAAAAAAACGTATTTAAGTTTAGAGACAGAGGCGTAGTAGTGTTTTGCTTAAATAGGCGGAGGAGTGACTGATCCATCCCAAACCACGCCCACAGCAGCCAAAGAGCAGCAAGAGTCAAGATGATACAGCGACCAGGCTGCAGATGTATACAGTCCTAAAACACTTACATTGTGAAGTTAACGTAGCAGTTCTTTATCCCAGGGTCACTACAGAGAAGCATCTGAGCACACAGCGGCCATCTTTATCCCAACCCAACACCGACTCCAACTTGGCACAGTTCAAATAAACAAAATGAAGACTCCAGCTGGGAAACTGATCCCGGTGATGCTCTGTAAAGCGCCATCCTGCAGGCGAGAAATGAATTAATAACTCGTAACCAAGGATACCATGAGAGGAGGGTGGTGAGTAAGAGTAACTGGTGAGGCGTCTGGTTAGAGTTTACCTTCACAAAAAGCCATTATATCCTTACAGCTGTGTTATTTTGTACTAACTAACGTATGTTTTTGGGTGTTTTTTGCACATATGAAATGAGTTTTGGGAAATACGTTGAAGTCTAAACGTTTAAATATTAACAAATACACAATGGAGGCTTGGAGGATAATGTGGGGCGTCTTGGATTATTTATATAGTCAGAGTTTTCAGGTCACTTATGTCACTTGGCATCACACAAAAAGGCAAAATTGTTGAGCTGTTGAAATATCAAAGTAAAAAAATCAGCTTATATTGTACACCAGGGATACTACTTTTTCAGATAATGTAATGTAAAGTTACTAACTGCCTATTTAGTCGTGCAAATCAAGGTACTATACAGACAGGCCTGGGTGAAAGAGTTGTGACAGGGAGGGCATCTGGCTTTAGCCTTTGACCAACTTGATCGAAGAACACAACAAGAAGGCAACAGTAGCTCAGTTGGTAAAGCGTTTGTCCACTAATGCGAAGGTTTGCGGTTCAAATTCTGCTCTCGACACAAAACATCGTTGGTAGAGCTGTCAGATCCATCGACTCCAGCTCCCACAGATGAACGCTGTTGTTGTGTCCTTGGGCAAGACACTTAACCCCCCTCGCCCTAGCGTCTGCGTGCACCGGTGTATGAACGTGTGCGTGAACGGGTGAGTGGCTCCTTCGCGTAAAGCGCTTTGAGTGACTTGAAGGTGGAAAAGCGCCGTATAAAAATGTGACCGTTTTCCATTTACAAAGGCAGATGAGCGATTATATTGTTCACAAAAAATATTTCCAAAACCAGGCTGCAGTTTAATAAACCATTTTACATAGATTTAATACATTTATCATAGAATTGGATGCAATAGTAAACTAACAATTGTCAAGCAAACACCCAAGTGCATCGTGTCTGCCCCCACACTCTTCCTGTGTCTATTTTTGTCATCTCATTTGGTCCCATTGACAGAATTGTGGTTGCCTGGCAGCTCCCATCCTCTCTCCATCCTCCCATCCATCCATCCATCCTCTTCTCTGCATCTCAGGACCCAGCCAGCACCGGTTTCCCTGCCCTTTCTTTCAACACCCCCATGGAGCCTGCGCTGATAGTACAGTCTGCCTGTGCTCTCTCCTTATAAGGGCAAAATGCATTGACAGGAGTGAGGCAAAGGGGGCTGTACCAGTGCAGACAGGCAGGTAGGGAGCACTGACTTGAACAAGAGAAGACAGAGGAAATGATGTGGGCCCATACAACAGAGGACGACTGTGAGCCGCATGGGGGAGGGAGAGCGCATGTGGCACTTTTTACGGCCGGGTTTTGCAAATGTTAATGTTTATTTAATATTTCCAAAAGATCTGAAAAGGATAATCGATATAATCCAATGTTTACTTTTTACAGGGCTTGACGTTAACGCAGGTCAAACATGATTTATTTGGTCTCACGTGATAATAATAAACAACACTACTGTAACGTATTTTGACAGATTCTTTTTTCAGACCAAAGTTTAGTTTGTTCTCATCCCTGACAGTTTGGACTGCTCACTAGCGCCTCAGAGTGGTCACGTGATGTGATGTGTGACGTTTCCGCTCAGCTGATTTAAACAGGTTTTGACGCTGTCTTTCTACCGGTGGAGGCAGGACGACAGCGCCATCTGCAGTGCGACTTTTTCAGGACAGTATCCCAGGTGTGTCAGAGTAAAAAAGCCCCCCTCGTCTCGGTTTATAGTCCCACGCAGTCCGACTATACGCCTGTTTAAATCAGCTGACCGCACACGTCACAGCAACATCACGTGACCACTCTGAGGCGCTAGTGAGCAGTCCAAACTGTCAGGGATGAAAACAAACTAAACCTTGGTCTGGAAAACGAATCACTTTGGCTTCTGTCATATAGATAAATAGTAAAAGAGGAACAGATCCAAAAGATTCGGATCTCGTAAAGGAGCCGAAAGCCACATCACTACTAATTACTAAAGTGTTGCATTCTTTTATGCATTTATTGCAGCTCATTTTTAATCACTTTCTACATTTTGAATAGTTTTTGTTGTTTAAATCTGCTCTTGGGTTTTTGCGTCAGTGGGATAAATTAGTTTCAACATTATCGTTTATTGTCCGTATTTTCTTCAGCGATGTATCACACTTAGCTGCAGTCCCTCCCGCCCTCCCAGAGCCGTCGCCAGCCGCCCTGTGGACAGCGGCGAGGTGCTAACTGGAGCCTTGGGAGATTGTGAATGAAAGTGGCATGAATGACTCTCAGAGAAGTGTTCCGTGTGTGTTTGTTTGCCCCTCTTCTGTTTGCTGACTGTGACCTGTCTCAGTTCAGTTAAACCAGGCCTTTTGTGCCTGTGTTTGCTCTATAGTTATAATCTACGACACCCGTGGATCATTGTGTTATAATTTGCACATTTTAAATCGCAATATTCATCTAAAACGACTTAATAAAAGAAATAAGTCCGCTGACGTCCGCGTTAGAAAACTGCGGTGCCCAATGGGAGCTGACGTCGGCGGAAACGTCATCACAACAACGCGCCGTGTAGCTGTCGGCGCCCCCTATGGACAGCTGCACATCGCACTAGCGAGCAACCAATTTTTATTTTTCGTTTGTACCAAAATGACTGTGCGACGCT
>JACM01022515.1:0-36257 GCA_000787095.1 Periophthalmodon schlosseri
AAACGTCATAGAGATAAAATTGGACAGTAGTAACGCTAACAGTGAGGTTGCCAGGCACAGAGCCAATTCTTTGGCTGTGTCTGAATGTCCACACTACTGGCTCTGTGGGCAATGGTAGCCGGCTAGTTCCAACAGGAGGGCCAGCCTGTGCAAACATTTCCGGGGTTATGTAATGTCTATGAAGTTTTTGCAGAATCGCGCTAAGTCCACTGCCTGAACAGGGAGCCGCGGGTGGATGTCATTGACAGTTATGTTAAATATTTACCACAGGTGCTATCCCAACAAACCTAACAGGCACAAAAAACTCATATGCACTTTAACTTTCAAAAGTATGGAAGTTCCATGCTAGACACCCGAGACCAATTTACATCATGCCACTGACAAGATGGAGAATGGGAGGCGTTACATCTGGAGGTGACTTGTGCCGAGAGAGTTGCAAATTATGTGCACACATTTGAATATGATCACAAAGTTCATTTTTAGATGTACTAACTAATATGAGATGAATATTCTAACATTTTAACATGCAAATTGTCCAACAGAAGAGAAAGGTCTTTACAATATAAAACTTTGGAGAGCCTCTTATAGACTGTGTGAAGAGGGGGTGTTGAACTTTCATTATGCCCTGTAATGGTGTGAGATTTGAGGGAGAAAATAACATGTAGTCACAAGAAAGTAAAAACCGAAGTGAAATCAGCTAGAACATAAAGAACTGGCTCTGTGCACAGTGGTAGCCAGCTCGTTCCAGTCAGAGTCAGAGCGACCATTTCCAGTGTAATGTAACGTCTATGAGGTTTTCGCAGAGTCGTGCTAAAATCACTAAATCCAGACAGATCAGGCAGTGGACAGGGAGCGGCCGGTGGATGTCCCCCCCTTTTCCTTAATTTAAAAAAAATATATATTTTTCTGTTTCTTTTTGTTTTGTTTGTTTGTTTTGTTTTTTATACCTTTTATTTGATTTTCTTATTTATTGTGTGATGCTCTTTGTATTGGTTTATTCACTCAAGGTTTGTATGATTTCTTTTTTTAAGTTTTAGTTTTTGCTACATTCAAATGAAAAGGTGTATATACGTTCGTTTTGTAAATGACCCTGAGTCCTATATTTGTTCACACATCAATAAAAATATATGAAACCAAAAAAGGTACGTCTTTGTGTGTCAATGCTAATGCTAACTTCTATTAGCCCAGGGGTCGGCAAACTTTAACACCCAAAAAGCCATTTGGACCCAGTTTCCACGTAAAAAAAAAAAAAAAAACACTGGGAGTGCAAATACTTTTTGACATCTAAAATGAAGATAACACTGTATATATATATATTTTTTTTTAACCTTTTTTTACGCTTTGTATAAACAACTAACAAATCTGTGTGAGCGGTGTTTGTTTTGTTTTGGCGGGTATAACGGCTTCCGTGAGTATGACGCTTATTTTGAGCGGCGAAAAATAATAAAATATAATTTTATTTTAATATTTCAAGATCACAATATTCTTCCAATTTAAACTACAATTTAAAAAAAGGAACTAACACAAATAAAATACACTTCAATGAAATACTTAGAATTTATTTTCCCAAGCCAAGCAGAGCTGCAGTATAAAGATGAAAGAGCCGCGGGTTGCCGACCCCTGTATTAGACCGTTAAATGTAACATAACAGTACGATACAATTATTTTCGGCAAACTTAACACCCAAAAAGCCATTTGGACCCAGTTTCCACGTAAAAAAAAAAAACAAACACTGGGAGCTGCAAATACTTTTTGACAACTAAAATGAAGATAACACTGTATATATATATATTTTTTTTTAACCTTTTTTTACGCTTTGTATAAACAACTAACAAATCTGTGTGAGCGGTGTTTGTTTTGTTTTGGCGGGTATAACGGCTTCCGTGAGTATGACGCTTATTTTGAGCGGCGAAAAATAATAAAATATAATTTTATTTTAATATTTCAAGATCACAATATTCTTCCAATTTAAACTACAATTTAAAAAAAGGAACTAACACAAATAAAATACACTTCAATGAAATACTTAGAATTTATTTTCCCAAGCCAAGCAGAGCTGCAGTATAAAGATGAAAGAGCCGCGGGTTGCCGACCCCTGTATTAGACCGTTAAATGTAACATAACAGTACGATACAATTATTTTTAGGTGTAGATTATTTCAGTTAGTGGTGTTATTTAAATATTTATTAAACTCCAAAATTAGCATTAGCATTAGCCCTGACACGCAAAGATGTACCTTTCTAAAAGCAGAAGTGTCTTCCTAATCAGCATGACTGATTAGATTAGATTATGCCAGAAATGGTCGGACCAACTGTCCCTCTGACTGGAACTAGGCGGCTAGCGCTGTGCACAGAGCCAATTGTATTTCCGAATGTTGTGCAATAGAAAGAAATGTGTTAAAGTCAAATTATGTAACTTTTATTTTTGGGGTTTTCTACCAGCTTTATGAATGGATGAACTTTCTTGTCATTTCAATGTATGCTTGCGCACACGAATCAATGAAATTCTTCTCACCAGTTGAAAAGAGTATCTACACATCCACATCTACAATAATAATCAATAGAACAGGCATTAAACTTGATTATCTCCATGGAGACAAGCCGGTGGTGACACTCTGCCAAGTTACAGCTCAGATCTAAGAAGAAGCGCGCAGTTCTCCGTGAGCAATTTAATACGTGAAATACTTTTTCAGAAACAAAATGGTCAAACTTGTGAAAGGAGTGAAGCAACCATTTTATAACAGTTAGGCTTTTTAAAGAGGTCTAATTTCTACGCCCAATCACTTTTTCTATTCAAAACAAATAATTACGCAATTCCCTGTTGATTCAAATCTGATTCCCAGCTGGCAGAAGACTAGTCACAAACTAGACTGCAATCAAAAATATGACAATAGAATCAACATGTCCCCAGGAAACGGCTACACTGGAATCCCTCCTGCACACTGTACTTTCCTTTGAGGTACAAAGTTCTTCTCATCAAGAGGCAAAGTCCACTCGTTAAACCAGTAATGCGTCCAAGACCACAATCTGCCTTCAGAAGTATTTCACAGTATTTCTGAAGTTTTAATACGTTTGTAAGTTCTTTGGTAAAGGTAACTTTTCTGGAGCTTGCCTCTATATGTATATGATATTGTTTTGCCTGGAATGTCCCTCAGTATGGCATTAAAAATCCTACATTCATTCAATTGCAGGTGGTTTTATTGCTTAAAAATACGCTGAAGTACATGCGTTACTGTGAGTGGGATCGCGTCTCCACAGAGCTGACACATACCTTCTGCTTGTGTCCATCGAGATAGATACGTTTAATGCTATACTGTGGAACATTCTCATAGACTGTATACACAAATGGACATAGCTAACACGCTAGCTTCATTTGACCGAACGCTATGGGTGACGTCACACTCGCTTAGTCCACTTCTTTATACAGTCTATGAACATTCTAGACAAAGAAATAGCATCCTCCACCAGAAAAGTAACATTGTGCACCTTTAATTATAAATATCATTGTCCTTCCATACAGTGACAGTATTTTCTTTCTGACAGACGTTGGATAAGTCAGCTTTCCCGTGCCCTGTTCTTGATTCAACAGCCGATTTAACATTCGACCTAGTTTCTCCGAGGCGCTCTTTTGGGACCCAACCCAGAAGTGTCATCCAGCCCATCCAGAATAACAAGGACCTCTGTTCAAATAAAAGCAAAGCATTCCTGTTTAGATTTTAAATATTAAAACATAACGTGTAAAGGGAGATATGCATGTTATAACGGTGTTTTCTCATCATTGGCTTAGACAGAGTTGTATTTTGATTGATTCATGCATGTTTGAGTAATCCTGCAGTGGCCTTGATTTGAGTCATGAGCGCTCAGAAAATTCAGTTTTTACCTACCCCCACATCATGGGGTTAAAAAACTGTTCAGTAGTCATTCTGTAATAATAAAAAAACACACACACAAATGAAAATCTGCTGCTTGCTACAGTGAAATGCCACTTCTCAGCTCTTTTTGAAAAGGAAGTCAATAGTCCCATTTCTGTTACTAAGCTGTTTTAGATCAATATCATTTTACACTATGAACAGAATGTAAAATGGTGATCTATTTATGTTGAAGTTTAAGTACCATAAAAAACATAATACGTGTTATTCAAAGTAGAATGAAGGTGCAGACATGCTTTATTAACAGAGTTTGGAAGCTTGCAGTAGCAGAGAGGAGCAGTATAGTGATTCCATATGGACACATGGCTCATTATCTACTGTAGTCTGTTCTTCAGATGTTTCTTATATAAAAGGACAGAGCCCAGGTATAGGCGAACCAGGCAGAATACGTTGCAACACAATTGTTCCACATGCTTTAATCTCCTCAACGAGTTTTTTTTTCTCTCAAAACGCATTCAAAAATAAGTAAGAAATATCTGGTTCGGTCTGGCATGAGGTGCCAGACACTGCCCTGTTTCCTGTGCACAGTACCATAGAACACATCTGAATCTGAGCCTCGTCATTAAGAGCATATAGCATGAAATCAAAGGCTCTGTAAACAGTTTAGTCCGCAGTAATGTTCTATATCCCAAAAGCTTTTAGTCAGTCTTTATTGTTGTTGTCAATCTGCCTCTTATTCACAGAGTTACGAGCACAAACAGCTGATGAATGAATACGTCCAGATTCTGTAGTGCGTCAAAGCGACGCATTTCTCTCCACATTTCAGCTGAATTCTTACAGAAGCAACATAAAACATGAGGACTGGGGTCTGGACAAAAGTTTTAAGACAGGACTGTGACTGTTGTCTGGAGCGTTCATGCACAGCCCAGTAAAGGCTGCAGCTCACAGGCTGCTGCTCTCACTGTGCTTAGGGGCGGAGCCAGGGAGGGAGCAGGCGGCTCCACTGGGAAACACTGACATTTGATTTGGACATATATGCAGTGATGTGCATCATGTGTAAAATACAGGTTAGCCCTCATGGTGCCACAGGTGTTCTTAAAATGACTAATGCCCCCTTTGAATCTTAGGGATAAGTGCTTTACAGTCATAATAAATAGACAGAAATGATAGTGTAAAAATTGATTTGTTGATTTAATTTACCCCAGATTACAAGAAATTTGTTCAGTTTTGTTTAAAAATATCCTGGGGAGACCACCATGCTTTTAAAATTACCTGCTACAAAATCAATACAGAATTTGATTCAGTGCCTCTAATTCGTGGGCTAATGCCTACAAAGGTCTTAGCAAAAATACCCAATTTTAGACTATTCATTACTGCGAGTGGGGTCAGGGGGGCGCCATCAGAAATCTCATCTAGGGCGCCAAAAGAGCTGGGGCTGGCCCTGTTTATATGACCTTTGGCAAAGTAATTACTATCATCATATAGTGTAATGTGTGTTTTCATACCACAGTAATCACGCCATGCTTGAGGTATCAATAGTTAATGTTCAAAGTGGCATAAATAAGCGATTGTGTTTTGTAGTGATGGTTTCAATGAGTTGCCCTCCAGGTCCACTGCTTTTGTACTTAAATAACATGTGTACTGTCTTCAAGCTTGAATCAGCGTTGGCCATCTGCAGTTAGCGTAATTATAGGAAAGCCAAATGTGTGCAGCAGATATAAAAAGAGCTTAGACTGACCTTGTGGTCAAAGTAGATTCAAAGTTGGCTCTACTTTTCTGAATGGAAAATAAGCATGTCGTCCCTTTGAAAGACTCATTATTAACTGCTTGTAATTGTTAGCCATCTTCATATCACAATTATCAGATATACAAAAGTGGATACGTTTGATAAATAATGGATCGTGTCCTGCTTGTTTTGAACGAAACACAGAGAAAGTACAGAAAACAGGACGCAATGATCCTCTCCCCAGACACTTCCTCCAGTGTCATGATGATCCTGACATAATCTATGAACATAAATTAAAACGAACATTATGAAGTTATTAATATTATTACGGGTTTCCTGTTAAAATGATTTCATGTCCAACGTATGAAAATGTAGCATCCTAAACCCAAACTGAATAAAAAGCTTTGATAAATATATACATTGTCATTTATTATTCAGGCCATAGCACCAAAGCTACTCATATCTGATCAGAGAAGGAGCGACACGTTTTGGTGGATCCTTCACACGTGAATTGCATTGTAAATTACACTGAAGATTTTGTTGCAAATTCCAATGTTGTATTCTTCTTTCTCATTTGAAGTGTGTTGGGTTGTTCCCATTCATCCAGTGCGCCCGCCTTTACATTGATGTGTGAGGTCTCCTGCTTCTTTCCCTGTCTAATGTTTTATTCTTAAAAATAATTTAAATTCTGAAGCTTGTTTAGTCAAAGAGTCCTGTGGGTAGACAGTTCATTGGAGAGTGTTATACAACAAAGAATTGAGATCAAATAAAAGGGAAGTATAATTCATGTAAAATGCATGTGTACCTGTGTGTAAAGCTTATGCACAGTGTTATGTAGGGCAGAGTGGTGGTGCAGAGAGCAGAGTGGTTGTTTTTGAGTGCCTTTTAGAGTGTATCTTTTCCTCTATCCAGTCTCTAAGTGTCTAAGCCATAATTAGCCCAGATTAATGAGTGGGCCACTTCAAAACGGAGCCTATGAATATTAAAGGTGCTGTTATACAAACACCGTTTCATCTCTTATTGTACGCAGCGCTCAGATGGGAGCAAAAAAAAGATATTGTCAACTTTAGTAGGCCATGCCTGCGGTTTACATCAGTAAATATTGATGAATGCATGATTATACAATCTCTATGTTTCTTTATAGTTTCATCCAGCTGTGTGGAGGAAGCACTACAAATACAGTCAAACGTTTTTTCCTCAAGTGGAAATTAAAATTAAACTTTCAATAAAGCTGAGTTGCAATATCAAACTTGTTGTTGCATAAGAAACTATACTGCCAGTTGCTACTGTTGTCACAGTACTAAAATAATCTTGATTTTGATTCTAAGGAAAAGCTTGATGACTCTTAGCACCAGTTTTGATTCTACATTGATAATAAAAATACTATATATTTGAATACATAATTCTGTAATATTACCAATCGGTCTTGGTTTTGTAGTTTAAAAACTATTCAGTTTTGATGATAGTTTTAGCGTTCATGGGTTCCAGCTTCCTGTTTATAGGTGACATTTCAGCATGTTTGCCCGTTAAAAACATGGAATATTTTGTTTTGAATGGTTAATTACCATGGCACTAGATTTCCATCACTTTGAAACCCATGAGTTTATTAGTCTCTGGATCTAATGTTTTAGAACTATCACCACCTACTACACCTGCCTCTCCACACTACGACCAGTTTTATAATAGTGTAAGCAGGAATACTGGAACCCCATTACTACTAGCACCAACTACTTTCCTCTGAAGATTCTGAAAATGCATTCCAATTCCAGAGATTTTGCAATATAAATGTAAATATATCTATATCTACAGAATATGTAAGAAGTGGCATTGTATAACGCAGGTGACAAAACTGTTTAGCCATATATTCTCTTGCCCCACTGTTACTCTTTGATTTTACCTGCTCTTGCGCGCATTCGATCATGTGACCACTACCGGCCAATTAGCTACCTGTATTACCGCAAACCTCAGAAGCACTTGTACATGATCGTCGATTCATAAACACGGATGTGGAGAGTGATGCAAGAGGAAATGCTGTCAGACTGCGAGGAGCGTGAATCTGAATTTCAAGTTTGGAAATTCCAAAGAAATAGAGTAGAATTTTCAAGTGATTCCACAAAGTATAATGAGTCACTACTTGTTGGCATGTTGACAATAACCAGGGATCATGGTTTGTTTAGAGATTGGCACAGTCTGCGTAATTTCATTCATCAGAAATGTATCTTTATCTGTCCTTCAGAGGTGACTTACCTGGCAGGATTTACTTGGACCATGTATGCTACCATGTTCAGCCATATGAAAGAGGTCCACTAAGATGTTTCTCTTGTCTAGAGTATGGACATGTGGCATCTGGTCTGTACAAGAGTAGAAAAATCTGGTAGTTGGAGCAAATGGAGCAGTGCCAAAGTGTCTACGTGGTGCAGGGTTGCATCAGGCTGGGGCAGTGAGTTACCCAAGGAGAGAACTGGAGAAGAGTGTTTGTGAACTT
The DNA here is from genome assembly GCA_000787095.1 of Periophthalmodon schlosseri. NCBI lineage: Eukaryota > Metazoa > Chordata > Actinopteri > Gobiiformes > Gobiidae > Periophthalmodon > Periophthalmodon schlosseri. The sequence continues at coordinate 8,080 of JACM01022515.1, forward strand.
AGAATGAATGAGAATATCACGTAGGCTGAGGCGGTTAAAAGAGTTGAGGGAGCTGAGAAGGAAGACAAATCAGATGGGACGCACATTTGTGTGGACATAAAGAGCTTCTTGACTTTCATAGCTGTGATATTTAATTGTGTAAACGGAATGCAAAGAGAGTCGAGACAAGATCACAGTGATTCTGGATGCTGCAAAGAGATTCTTGAAAGTGGAGAGCATTTCAAAGGACGGCCTTGCGATGAGGGGAGGGTCAGACCAAGCGGCAAATTGAAATAGGACAATGAGTTTTTCGGGAGCACATGGGTGACTTTTTTCCCTCCTTTTAGTTATTTTGTAAAAGCACAACTGTGATACATCCTCCTAATGGAGAGAGGCAGCAATACACCACTAGGTGTTCTAGCCAAAAACCAAAAAGAAGAAGAAGAGGCACCGGTAGACATGAGAGATGGCCAGACAAATGTTTGTTGCAGGTATGTTTTTAATTTTGTTTAGGCTTATTTCTCTATGACAAGTTGCCATACTAAATATTTTGAATGTTAAGCCATAGGAGCTTCAAGTGAGCCATGTGTTAGATGAAATATACAGAATTGGTGTCATGGAGAAGGTCAATTTCAAACCACTCTGAGTACAAATCTACCAGTACTGATTATTGTTAACCATGTCATACATATAGGTTGGTGGTGACTGTGGACCATGGCAGGGTTGGAACCGGATGAGGTTTTAAAGGGTCTTTTGTTGGTGTGGACGAGTACAAACCTGGCTTCGAGCCTGGCTGTGGAAATGAAACTGACAGACATCACTTCATGTGTTGTTTGGGCTTAATGTCTGGAAAACAGTTTTGGTTGGAGCTCTTGACAGGGTACCTGCTAGGTATATGTGCTTAACCTTCTTGTAGACCACAGTGGTTTTGTAAGCTTGGCAATGTAGTAGCATCCTTTGCAAACGAGCAGGAGCTGTGTGGCATCTTCAGGATGGTTCCCATAAATGTAGTCTTTGAACTTTGAGCAAGCGAAGACAACTGCAAGCAGTTCTTTTTCGATCTGTGCCTAGCGGGTTTCTGTGTCTGAGACAGTTCGAGATGCGTATGCAACAGGCTTTTCATTTTGCAAACAACCTGCACCCAGTCTGTAACGTGATGCATCGCAGGTTAATGTCACTGGCTTTTTAACATCATAGTATGACAGGACTGGTGAGCTGGATAGGCATGACTTGAGATTTGTGTCCCACATAACATACTCGGTCAAGGCAAAACTTCAGTTTGAGTTGGATCTCACATGTACCGTCAAGGACTTTCTTGAGGTTGGTGCCGTGTTTTGCAGCATCACGGCCACAATGATATCATCGACTATGACAGCACATGGGTAACCGGCAAACAGTTGTTCCATTGAGCGCTGGAAAACTTGCTTCACTTGCTGAACTTATGCCAAATGGCATGCAGAGAAACCTGTAGCACTGGAAAGGTGTGCTGAAGGTCATTAGCATGGATGACTTTTGATCAAGCTTTATTTGCCAAAATGAGCTTTTAGCATCAAGCACTGAGTTGTGCTTGACATTTGAATGGCAACTTCTTCCACACTGTGCATCGGGTAGTGGGGTCTCTTTAGAGCAGTGTTCAAGTCTTTAGGATTAATGCACAGCGTTATTTCCTCTTTGTCTTTTTTGTGTGCTGTGGCCATCGCTGAGACCCAGTCTGTGGGCTCAGAAACAGGAGTGATGACGCCTTGTTTGTCGAGTTCTGTCTTAACTCTTTCCTGCATTGCCAGTGGAATGTGATGAGCTGGATGGCAGGATCCAGTGTCATTGAGTATGTTATTGGTAGTTCCCCAGCTCGTTGCTGAACACATCCTTGTACTGTTCTTTGATATTCTTGACAAAGTCTGTTTTAGTCTCCGTACTGATGTGGTAGGCATGAGGACTTAGTGTGACAAGTCCAAGACGCATACATACTCGGAATCCCAGATGCGGTAGTACATCATGCTCAACGAGGAAGAAAGGCAGTGTGTGTTGCTGTCCATCCAGGTAACAAGGCAGTGTGACAAAACCGGCAGTTTCTATTTTGCTGCCTCCATAAGCCACAAGATTGTTGTTTGAGCCCCATCTTATGATTTTACCTCCAGAAAGCTGTTGGAAAGTGTCCTTTGTCATTACATTGCATTTTGCGCCTGTGCAAATGACAGAAAAAAACTTACAGGTGATAGGTGCAAGACATCTTCTGACATGTTTTAGTCACAACTTAACAATGCCATCATAACGAGACTGTGCCGGTGGAGCATGTGCACTTAAGAAGTATGGCATCTGATATAGTGCACATAAACAAATCATTACCATAATGATCTGCACAGTGTCAAGGTCCAAATGAAACTGAATCAAATTAGACTTATTACTTATATTGTCCAATGTTGCCAAATAATTTATTCTCCACTTTGTGGCGTGTTTTATTCTAAACAGTGTGTTTTACTTGGTCCTACTGAAATGTACTACGTACTTAAATACACTTTAAACACTAAGCTTCTATTTTATATTGAATGTGTCCTACCACTACACACTTTATTTCAATGGAAGATAATTAATAATTTAGCACAATGGCATGGTTATTTGATTAATGAATTTCTACGTGGAAAAGTATTTATCAATTTATATTACAACTAGTGTTATCTAATATTGATATTTAGATTTATTACATTGCATGGTCCTGTTATCTGCACAGGCCAGGCTCTTTGTCACAGCGAGCTAAGAAAAAGCTTCTTCCACTGAACAACAAGAACAACAAGAAACTCAACTCTCCTCTGGAGATTCCTGCCAAGAACTCCATGTCCTACTCTCTCAGTTCGGGCTGGTAGGAGGCTCTTGCTGCCGACATGAACTCTTGCATCTTCTCGCACTCATTGCTCTGCGAACCGCCGCTCAACCACTCACTCCTCTCCTCACGGGTTGGATTAACTGTCGCAATTATGAGTGGAACCGTGCCTTTAAACCTTCACGTTTGATCTATGAGCTCCAGATCAGTTCACTTTTGGACATTTGTGAACTTGATTATTGATACATTGTAAATATGTTGAGTTTTCTACTCACTGAATGGCCATTCATTCACTCTGTTATTTGTTTTGTCTTTTTTCTACTCCTAGCATATGGTACTATCTAAAGCAACTTTCCAGTCTGTGCCTCCTCTGTCCCTGAGCCATACTTAGACTTTGAGTTTGCTAGTCCATTGTGTAACATTATTATTACACTGCGTTGTAATTACATTGCATTGCTTACAATTACATTACATTGCTTCGTCATTACAGAGTATTAGCACTGGTTATTTTGTACTCATACAGTACTTAGTGGTGCTTCTTGCTATTCTATGCAGCATATATGCTACAATTGTTCGTGTACTTTCTCCTGACTGATGCTGCCTGCTTATATTACAATGTGTTCTGCTCAGTTCTGAACACTTACCGATAATTAAACCCGTGGGGAATGGCTGTAGTTCTTGTGGGACATCAGAGTAGCTTGGGGGAGTAGGAGTGTGCTGAACAGAAATCATATGCAAACAGGAGAGGAGGCAGGAGTCCCCAAACGGCCGTCATCATCATCGTCATATGTATTAATCATTTTAGAAGGAGGAATATTTAACCAAGTGCACAGAATGTGTCTGGTGGGACATCAGTGTTGCTAATTGCCAAACACTGGAGCCCTATTCCCAAATTCCTTCACATGTCCAATTACTTAGGTACTTATGTCTTTATCCTGCTCACCAAACCAATACCATCAAGAAGTAGTTCTTCATGTTTTGGTCACACTTTTCCTGTATCTTGGGGTAATCAGGTTTGTTTATTTCAGTGGGTATATTTACATGGCCAGTCAAAATCAGACCGTTTGCGTTTTTTGGGTTTTTTGGGGTTTTTTTGCACAAATTTGAACAATCAGATGTTTATTTGACATTTCAATAATATGTCAACTCAAAATCAGATAATGATCAGATTTTGGGTGTGCATGTAAACATAGCTGCCATGTTTCTCACTCGTTTGTGTCGTTTTTTTTAGTTTTTATTTTCTTAGAAGCAGCCATGTTAAATTTAATCTGAAATGAACCATGAGTTTCTCTGATTGGCTAATCTATATGTCAGGAGAATAGGTTTGCCATTACAGACTAGCATTAAACTTCTGTAACTAAATCACTGAAGTATTGAAATGTTCCTTTATTTTTGATTGGTGATCTTGAATCTTGAATGAATAAATTCTGATTGGTTTATATTTGTTTTGCAACTTGAATATTTAGCAATTAAAAAGTTATCCAGTACTGGTGAGCAAGTCCAACAAAGTTGGCTAACTGAACAATACATTTCCATCAGCACCCCTTTCCAATCTCTCCCATGAATCATTTTGTGTATGGCTTTTTTTTTTTCTTCATATTTCTCTGCACAACTCAAAATGCTTCCAATGATCGTAATGGCAATTGCTCTTCCACTTTGGCCAACGATACAAAAACAACTTTGGAATTTCTGTTAGATGTAATATTTCTGCTAGATGTAATAGTAAAGTCAATTTCTGTTAAGCGTTCCAAAAAATGAGAAGGATCATCATTCATGAACTCCCTTTTTCCCCATAACGGCTGGCTTTGTACTGTGTTAAATTTAGTATGACAGGATGAAAGTTCATTTCCACATTAAACAAATGTGCTGATCTCTGATATGGGAGCAACAACGCACCCAAAGAGAGAAGTGGAGAGGAAAGTGGAACAAACTTTTTCTGTGAATTTGGGCCAGAGCTCTACCTCCAGTACCCCTAAAAGCAAGCTAGCAATGCGATGATTGTTTGAAGTTAACCCACACAAATGTTTTACTTTTAATTGGGACGAAACGTGTGGGATGGAGAGGAAGGAGATGGAATTCTTCAAAAACAAAGAACAAAGTGGAAATTTTGCTCTCAAGAAAGCCCCTGGCAAGTGTACTCGGTTTGCAGAGGTGAGAAGGTCAGCCAAAGAATATTTTCAAATAGGACTACTTCAGTTTGCTTTTACTAGTAATGCTAAAAAATGCTAGTATTTTAAGAAAGAAAGGAGATTTTATTTCTCCATCTTTTGGGGCAAATCAGTAATTGACAGTTTCTCTGTTTTATGTAAATTTGGGTTATATGTCACTCAGGGAAATAAAGACCGGTACACACTTAGCTGAGGTTTGAATCAGTTACCCTTCAGCTAGTAGGCAAACACCCAACTCATTACGGCACTAATGCCCTAAAGTCAGAATCAGAATTACTTTGAGTCATCGCCATTAAGGGGAAATTATTTTTGTTAACAAGGGAGTATTTTACTAACACAACATATTTAAAACAACGTATTAACATGTTTTATAAGTTTTACTTTACTTTAGTGTCCTCTCCCTTTGCTCTCCATTAAGCCACTCCCCCTTCAGAGCAGTATCACGACACAATCAGCGTGCATCCCGCTAATGAAACTACTGCACGTCGCATCAGCTTTGTGAAGTTACTGTGTACAGTTTTGGATCATGTTTTTGTATATTTATGGAGTCAACTGTCATGTGGGAGCGTGGTAGGATTGTGGGCAGAGTATTGAACAGAATCTTCAGCTAACCGTAAGGAGGATTCGAATAGGGCCTGGGAAATGTCACTAAATTACTCAAACATGCATGGATGACATTTAAAACCTCTTCATGCATTTTTTTTTTTTTTTTCATATGAGGGAACAACATTATAACATAGTAGAAAGCTAAAAAAAATGTTGCATAATACCTGAATATTGTAAAATAACAGGTAGCCCAAAATACTTAAAATAAGCCATACACGTAAGAGGGAAATTGACAAGTACAGTTCCTGCATTTGGCAGTGTCCATCCTGGGTTCTTGGCAGAGCACTGGGCCTGTTTGATCTATAGAGAACAGTCTGTATGTCACAGTTTGGATGGGTTTTTCTTTGGGGAAGCAGCCAGCACTGACGGCACCCATCCAAAAGGCTAAAAATATATTTGGAAGGAGGTGATTACAGGTAGAATGTCATATGTTTGTAGCAAAAGCCATTGAAAAGTGCATGTTTAGATTATACCTATTTACTTTGGTTGGATAAGAAGCATAATTATGTGCAATTGAGCAACTAGAAAATGGTACAGTATTGGTATTGTTATATAATGCAAAGATGAATGTAGTTTTCCTGTGATCATGCATCTACAGAAGTGGCTGGTAAGTCTTCTACAGCTTTATAATCCAGTTTAGTCTATATATTTTGTTTATTTTAATAGAATCTTTTTCCAGACCAAGGTTTAGTTTATTTTCGTACCTGACAGTTTGGACTGCTCACTAGCGCTCTTCCTCAGAGTGGTCACGTGATGCTGCTGTGATGTGTCCGGTCAGCTGATTTAAACAGGTTTCTGAGGAAAAGCGCTAGTGAGCAGTCCAAACTGTCAGGTATGAAAATAAACTAAACCTTGGTCTGAAAAAACTACATGACTTGGACTATATGATTTGTTATTTTGTTAAATGTCCAAATGCCATATGATTACATGGTCTATATAGGCCTGCCATCACTGTTATTAATATCGACTTTTGAATGAACTTTTGAACTTTTAGGGAGTTCACTAATCTAGCAGTTGGTTGGAATTTTGGGAGTGACTAAACAGCATTGCTGGTTTTCAGATTCAAAAATGTGATTATGTCATGCTCCCAGATCAGAGGTAAGAGCAAGTTTTCCCTATTGATTGCATTTCATGTACATGGGAAATATCTAAAAGAATAACTCACAAATGTTGAATCTGACCATTTATATTAGTGACTAGTCCCATTAACAAAAAAATCTGCATTTTAACAAAGCCTTTTTTTAACCATAGACTGTATATATGTATAAATAAACATAGCTAACAGCTAGCGTTTCCAAATAGGTAGTAAGCATAGTTGCTCTTCCGGCTCCATCGACTCTGGCACCAATTTACTTTCTATTGAAAAACTTTGAGGGTTTGATTGATACCGTTGCTAAGTGCCTGCTCCCTGCTAAACCAGCGGTGCAGGTGAGAAGGGGCGTTACCTTCAACAACCTCACTTCGGATTGGCTCTTTTGGTTGCTGTCGTACTAGCAGTCAGAATTCCAAATATGTAACTCAGCTCCAGATTCGCCCCTATGACTGCTAACCTCGATGAGCTTCATTTGGCCGGAGCTGAACACTAAGGGTGATGTCACACTCCCTCGGTCCACTTCTTAATACAGTCTGTGGTTTTAACTGCCCCCATATTATTGTCCTATACAATGTTGTGGTATCATTTGAAACCCAGTTATATTCAACCTTTCCACTTGCTAAGATGCTGAACTTTTTGTGTACATAGTAGTTTTTGTGTGAAAGCCTAACCATTTTAAGTGATTTTGCCAGTGCCCTGTCACGCCCCCATGTGGCGTGTTTACTTAGCCAAGAATTTGTTTAGTCGACTACAACTCTAACCAGGCATTTCACCCTAAATACCCTTTCTCCTATAACGAAAACAACGAAAATAACACACGAAAAGTCAATACATACTCAGGCTTCAACACTTCATTAGCAAAAATCTTCCATCTCTTCACTTGTGAGTGTGGGGAGGCAACAGATTGTTTTATTCTTAGACCTGTGAACACCACGCCTGTCTTCTTTTATGTTATCTCGTTCCACCTTTCTCAAAGTTTTTGCACCAATAATACCAGCAGCTATTGACTTCTTGCCAAGATGTCCTCGCAGTTTACACCTCTTCTGTTCGCCTCCGAAAATAGTTATGGAAAAGCTTGAAATAAGAAGACATTTACGCAATTTACTTCACGACTATGGTCATGTAGACAAGTGACTTATGTAAGCAGAGACCTTGCCCAAAAAGATTTAAATAACGAATTCCACCGCGACACCAGTTGTATTTGTTGTTTGGGCGTAATGCCACCCAAGGGAGAGGAGTAATCTTTTAGTTCTTCCACCCTCAAGGAGGTTTTGGTTTATCGTCCACCATCTTGAAGTTTTTACCCTCGTTCCAATGACAAGTCACCAGGGTGATTCTTCTTTCTCCCTGATCCTGGTCAGATAAGAGTGTTTGGTCTTTTGTGTCCAAAGCACTCCTGGTTAACAAAAGGCGAGAAATAGGGGGAATTTAGAAAGCACAGATAAGAAAATTGACTTTTCTTAAACATTACAGATCGTTTGGAAGTAGAATGAACACGGAGTAAACTGAAAAAAGTTGGTTTTAAAGGGCCTGTACCTGATTTCAAACTTTGAGTTAGGTACATGTTTTAGTTTGAACTTTTAGCCCCACCCACTGCCCCTGTGATATAGCACCATGACACAGAAACAGCTGTCTAGTGTCATGCAGTTGCTAGTAACAATTAGTGATGGGACTTTCGGCTCCTTTATGGGATCCAAATCTGTTGGATCCATTTATGTCAAAGAGTCGTTCAAAAGACAGGCTCTTTTTTTTATTTATTTGTCAGAAGCCAGTGTGAGAACTCATTTTATCTACAAACTAATCACAGAGAGAAACGGCCAAGGCTCAGATCTGTTCAAAATTGGTCAAAGTGAGAGTGGGAGTGTGTTTACCCTTTGAAATTATGCATAATCTAGATAAAATGTTGCACTACAAAAATAATCATTTTAAAACTAACTGTTATTATGATGCGCAGAGCCGTCACTCATGTTGCCTGCTCTGCTTCTGTGCTGCTTCTCGTGTTGGTTCAGCGTTAATGAGTATAAAAATGCATACAAATTATAAAGAAAAAGATTCGTTTTTTTTGTTTTTTTTTAAATGAGATCCAGTTCCAGCCGTTCACGCTATAGAACCGTTCAAAAGAGTCGACTTGTTCACGAACGTCACATCACTGGTAACAATGTGCCTGACAGGAGCTTCTGTGTTACTCATTACCTGAGAAAATGCTATGTAAAATGAACAGATTATATTTTACATTCTCAATCTTTTTCCTATTTAAGCAGCTTTTACCATATAATGCATGATATAAAGAGCATTTATCTTGACAAGAATACATTAAAATCAGGTATAGGCTCTTTAATATGGAACATTATTGCTGTTACTTAGACTCTATCTGGCCTTTTTAAATACACTGTGGACATCATGTTTTCGGACTGTTGCCTTACTTAAAACATTGCACGTATCATGAGAATATTAGCCATAGTTGAAATTAAATGTGTTGATTCAAAACACCAGCAGAGGGAGCTACAACGGTATCTGCTGGAACACGAAAAGGAGTGGAAGTTCATCACCAGTCTTAATTTTGACTATTTTACTTAGTCTTAGGCAAGTTTATTTGTATAGCACAATTCGTACACAAAGTAATTCAACGTGGTTTACAAAATAAGAAAGACATTAAAATCACAATACAATCAAATCAAGACATAAATAATCATCATAAAATCACAATAAAAACCTTGAAGTCATAGTCTTATTCTTTTGTCTAAAATGATAGCCAAACAATCATTTTTAGTTTTAGTCCACAAAAATGACAAAATCCAATTTCAATTTTAGTCAACCGATATAGTTTTATTTGAACTATAATAAACTGTATTGCCATACTTCATTGGACAGTAAGATGTCTTCCTTGGGCACTGTGTTTGTTTAAGGGCTGGTTTGGGGCTCTGGGATTGAAAAGTTTGCTTCTAGTCTCCATTCCTTCCTTTTATTCATTCATGTTTGTTTTTATTTTTGACAAAAAATATCAATAATTCTACACAGTTTTAGTTGACAAAAAATTTTAGTCAGCAAAAGACACTGACAAAAAGTATGACGGAATTAACACTGGTTATGGTCAAAAAGTCAATGGTAACATTTTTATATAGCGCTTTTCCACCTTCAAGGCAGTCAGCGCTTTACATCAAGGAACCACTCACCCATTCACACACACATTCATACACCGGTGTACGCAGACACTGGAGGCGAAAGGGGTTAGGAGTCTTGCCCAAGGACACAACGACAGCAGTCATCTGTGGGAGCTGGAGTCGCACCACCAACCACTGTGTAAGTGGATCTGACCGCTCAACCGATAATGTTTATGTCGAGAGCGGGATTTGAACCGCCAACCTTCAGATGAGTGGACAAACACACCAACTTAGCTACTGTCGCCCCACTGACCTTCTGTTATCAGGCAAAACAATAGCTAGTGATATAGTACAGGTTATAGAGGCGACCAGTCCAATGTCAGAGCCCCACCTAAGACCAAGTTTTGCTCATATTAAGTTCCTTATCCAGTGACAAGATGGATGCCTGACAGAGTTAACCTATTTCATGAGCTTACCAAGTGATGTACGCCAAAGTGCTTAGATTATTAAACACACATTTGGACAATGGCTTCACAACGCCCTTCCTAATAAAGAATTAATGAAGTGTTCCCGCAGCCTGATGCATATTAAACCATGTTTAACAATGCGTCAGCCACGCTCCTGACAGCCACTTGGTCGAGGTGATAGATTTCAAAGCCGCACCAGGCATCAATCACTGTCCACACGTGATTGGTTGTTTGTGTGTGCGGCGAGGGGCCCTCCATCTTGGTGAAGGCGAAGGTTGGTGTTGATTGCAGGCTGCTCATTCATTGTAGCCACCTGACAACATGTTATACACCCAGTGCCGGAGCTTGGAAATTCTTATTTACACTTGGCCAGTCTAGCCTCCTCGTGCAATATCAGACGCCAAATAGGTTGGTTGGTGCGCTATCGAGAAACGGTTTAGTGATCCACCGTCTTTTGCCCATTTGTTCCCAGATGGGTTATAGAGGGAGGAGTGCTGGTTGTTTGTGTTGCCGGGCATGCCTGTCTTCTGACACTACGGCAACAGTTTTTGACTGACAAGTGGTTAAGATGTCTCTTTGTGCTTGTATCAAAAAGTCAACACATAGAGATGGAAAGCTTTTTGCTCTTTGTACTTCCAGGTTCAATAGAAATCATGTGAAGGAGATACACTTTAAAGCTGGCAGGAAAATATGGCAGCATGCACTCGAAAAATATTTACGATGTCACCTTTTTCCATTTAACTGTTTACGGTTGATCTAAAGCAAATAATATTGATTTCAGTTCTATTTAAAGATGTACTATGTAACTTTTCTGGTGGAGGCTCTGTCACTTGCTTGTGTCAATAGAGATGCTATTGCTTTGCCTGCAGTGCTACACAATATGGCATTAAATGTATATATTTCCATGGAGACCGGCCGGTAACTCCATCGTGCCAAGTTACAAGTGACATCTGTGGAGAGGCTCCCAAGCTCACAGTAAGAATGCATGTTTTTCAAGGTATTTTCTTTCTCAATAAAAATTCCAGTGGGTTTAAAGCCATATTGTGTAACATCCCAGGCAATACGTTCACTTAACATGAAATATTTAGATGTAAACAGTATATTTAGGTCATATTTTGTAACCCAGCATTTGGTCTTAACATGTTATTACATTTTCATTATGCCTTTTAGATTCATTTTTGCAGATTAAGTTCTTCACCCCTTTACCCATGAAAGGAAAGGAAAAGTATAAAACATAGTTTGGTGGGATTTGCCTTTCTCCCTGTTCTGTGTCCTCTTTTTTAGAATACTCTTAAAATCATCAAAGTATACAAACTCAGCGTGAAATTGTCTTTGTATTGTTTCCCTGATGAATATTTTTTGTGATGTATAGAGGCACCAGCAGTAGCAACGGCTTTGGCAGTAAAACCGCAGCACAGGCAGTTGGAGTTTTAAACAAACAAAGAATTTATAGGAGGGGCAGTAAGTAGTCAGCAGTATCTGAACGTAAGCACACTCAAAAAAGCAGAAATGCCTAAAGTATCATCATTCCTTATGGATTACCAGACTCTTTCAGTGTTTTTAAAAAGAACCCGCACATTCTAAAGGTTGGTGCTGGGTTGAACATTGACTAATGCTTTTCAAGAAGTTAGCAAACATTTCAAACAATAAAAAAACAAGGCTATTTTGGCGACTAACGACAGCTATTCGACCGCACATGAGCAATGTCAGAGCCTCTATTAAAAACATAACTACATGTAGCAGCATTTATTGGAATTAGAATAAAGCTAGCAACCACCTAATTAGAGGACTTCCTATTCAAAACATTTGATATTTGTTTTAAATTGTTCATCGTTACGGCAACGGTCCTAGATTCTCATCATTCTGAAACACCTGGATAGTTAAAATGGAGCCGGTAGGACGTTAGTATTGGACTCTTGTTACATTTTAGTAAATGTTATGAACAAATAATACAATGAAATAATACAGTTTTTGTTTTGTCACATCATTAAAATGAAGAGGGATAGAGCATTTGTGAATATGTACGACAATGGGGCAACAGCAGCTCAGGTGGTGGAGGAGTGTTCGTCCACTGATCCGAAGGTTGGCGGTTCGAACTCGCTCTTGACATAAACATCATTGGTGGAGCAGACAGATACACAGACCCACAGGTGGGCGGTGCGATTCCAGCGCTTACAAATGAAAGTCCCACCTCGCCCCCAGTGTCTGTGTACACTGGTGAATGAATGGGTGAGTGGTTCCTTGATCTAAAGTGCTTTCCATTTACCATAGCTGCACGAGGCTGTATGTGCAACTTAACATGTCACTCTAGAATGTTCTATGTCTTATACGATGTCAGCACCTTAAAAACATAATAATATTTGCCATATATTTACAGCATATTTTTAGGTGCTAATCTTCCTTAATTCCGATCAGCCAGCTCTTATCCAGTCAGATGTGCACGTTTGCTCTACACTGTTGTGAGGTCTTAGCTCTAATGCCTTCTCCAGATGGTCCTTTCCAAAGCTGCCGACCCTCAGCACTACGGTAGTTTGGTGAAGCATTTCCTTTGTCTTGTTTCCTTCCGTCCTTCACAGTATTAGTCATAGCGGCGTGAGCTGTATTACGGTGAAATTAGCGCCCTGCTGTGGTGGAAAGCACATGAATGATGGAGGAATATGTAATGATTTTTCAGAGGGAGGGCACGGTAACCTGGAAACAACATGCTTCTAAGCAGTTTACTTAGAATTTGGTTGTAGTGATATTTTGGATAAGTGCACGATGACAAGTAATGTAATGTTGATCGATTAGTAGCAGTAATGAGGCTGGTAGAGATGATGTCATCGCTTCATTTCCATCCAATTGAATCCAGCTTCATTCTCTACAGCAGTTTGGTAGATTTTACTTTTCTTCTTGAGTTTTAACCATAGACTGTATATATAAATGAACATTGCTAACCTGTTAGCCGCCATGTCCCAAATAGGAAGTGAGCATGGGCGCGCTTCTGGCTTCATCGATGCTGGCTCCGATTCCGAAACTGTCGCCCCTCTCTTCATAACTGCTGCTGTCAGCCTCGTCATTTTGGTCTTAAAATGTTCTTATTAACCCGCTCTACATGATCCTGGTATTTTTATGTCGCGATTGTGTCCATAAATCAAGATATGAACATTAATAACAGACAAATCAGCCGCCTTCTTCCCCCAAGGTCGCACCCGTTAGCATTGCTAAGCTCCCACTCCCTGCTAAACCAGCAGTGAAGGCGGGAAGGGTTACCTTCAAGCGTTACCTTCAACAGCCTCACTCTGGATTGGCTCTTTGGTTGCTATGATACTCGCAGTTAGAATTCCAAATATGGAACACGGCTCCAAATCTGCCCATATAACTGCTAGCCTCACACTCACTTAGTCCACTTCCTTATACAGTCTATGGTTTGAACAATGCTATTTTCAAATGTTTAACTGCACAACATTAATAACTGTACTCTGACTTTCCATTAGAGATAATTTTCAGACATAAAATGTGAAATTATTTTTACCACTATAAATCCAGGCCTAAAATATTACTAAAACAATACCCACCGATATGCTTTATGGTTAAACAGTTTCTTTCCCCGGATAAGTTGTTAATCTTTCTGCTGATTGTGTATATGGAACTCAGAAAGTAGTGGTAAAATGACCTATGAATGAAGTAATATACAGTGCTGTAGGAGAAGTGAAAGGTTCATTAGCAAAAACAGATTAGGGCCATTTTAAAAGGTCATCGAATGATTGCAGTTTACTATTTGTATGGAAATATTTTCAAAAGCTAAAGGTATTTTACTGAAATCAAAACATTATTCCATCCCTCCTTGATAAAATCCATGATACATTGTTGTCAGTGATAATATCTTTAGATGATTATAAGAAAAATGAAAAAAAAACTTTTTGATAATTTTTCAAAATGGCAATATCTGTTTTTGCAATTGACTTCTTCAAGTATAAGTTGGACCAGTTACCTAAATGTTGTCTATAATTGCAAACAGATAATTGAAAAAGTTTGTGTACTATCATAAGAGCAACTGTTATATTTCTTGATTGTTTGATAAAATGGATTCTCGTTACTTGAATTTCTTATTATTACCAAAATCCCTCTTTCCCGGCATTTGCAAAACCACACTATCACGCAAAGATATGCATTCAATCTCTAAGGCGGGTTCGTTCTGAGAATTTTCCGAAAGACCGTCCTCGACCACAATCAAGTAATCTAGTTATTAACATTGACCCCTTTGTCAGAGAAAGGGCATTGCAATCGGGCAGGCTTCATGCAGAGATGTAATTCCAGTGGCTTGTCGATACAGATGGAGATAGAAAAAGTGAGTCTATGGGTCGTAACGATGCTCCCGCTGTGCTCTGCAAGCAGGCGCACACACAGGGAGGTTACTCAGGGCTTGTTTTCTCAGGCTGCAGCGGTGAAGAGCAAAAACAACACACATCCGTCAGTCAAATGCTACATCTATATTGCCGTCCATATTGGCAAAATGTCTTGATAGAAATTGACTGTGACGTGAGCCTTCAGTATTCATCAAATTTTGACATTTAGAGAAGAAGTAGATGCATTTATTTCTTATTGTAGTCATGTTACATAAGGTGACAGTAGCTCATTTGTGTTTGTCCACTGATCCAAAGGTTGGAAGTTCAAATCCCGGGCGCAACATAAACATCATTGGTAGAGCAGTCAGATGCATTGAACCACAGGTTGGCGGATGAATGTTGTCGTTGTGTCCTTGGACAAGACAAGACATAACGCACCTCGCCCCCAGCGTCTGCATACACTGGCGTATGAACGTGAGTGTGAATGGGTGTTGGACAGACAAGACATAACGCACCTCGCCCCCAGTGTCTGCATACACTGGTGTATGAATGTGTGTGTGAATGGGTGAATGGTTGATGTAAAGTGCTTTGGGTGCCTTGAAGGTGGAAAAGCGCTATATAAAATGTACCATTTACCATAATGGCTATAGCACTAGTTTGCCTTTCTGTGAGGAATTTGCACGTTATCTGTAGGTTATCTCAAAGGGTTATTCTTTAGCAAGCCTATACTAAATAGTTCATGATCTGAAGGTACACAGTGTGGTACCCACTGCTCCTGACAGGTTGCCCCAGTGACATTGACAGGTGGGTCAAATGCAGAGAATGGATTTCACAATAGGTGATGCCTTAGAACATGCCTTAATTAAACAGTTGAAGTAGTTGAAGCCTGAATCATCCTTAATAAACTGTTTGTTCATTATGGAGTAATTCTTTCTTTATGCTTTATGAATTATTATTATCATTATTATTATTATTATAGTAGTGCTTTTGTCAATTTATATATTTTCTGTTAGACTCAATCTTATCTCCTACATGGTAAATGGTCATATTTTTATATAGTGCTTTTCCACCTTCAAAGCACTTTACATCAAGGAACCACTCACCCATTTATACACCAGTGTACACAGACACTAGAGGCGAGGTGGGTTAAGTGGGTTGAGTGTCGCACCAACCTGTGGGTCAGTGGATCTGAACCTCTGAACCAATGTTGATGTCGAGAGCAGGATTCGAACCTCCAACCTTCAGATCAGTGGACAAACACTCTACCAACTGAGCTACTGTCGCAACTCATGAGTATTCGTAAAACCGTTCTGTCCCCAAACCACTTGTGTATGTTTTTGACTCAACATCAGAGACATGGCCAGCCATAGGAGGTCTGTTTTTCATGTCTGCTTTGGTGATATTTGTTTGCTCTTCATGTAAGTGGTTCGACTTGTTTGAGCTCTTAAACATCCACTCAAACAGACTTTCATTTGGGAATTAAAGAATCCTAAGTGACTTGAAAAACACTTGCTTAATTTACACCAGAACCAGCAAACAGACTGTGGCAGAATTGTTCTCTTTTTGGTGATAACTTCAAGCCACACAGAGCCCATATAGTTATCAGAACATTATGTCAAGGCATCTTTTAATATGGTTAAATGTGGAACAGCAAAAATACTGGGCCTACAAAAATATTGCAAAGATGAATCAACATTTTTTATTAAATATTCTGCAATCACTTTTAGTTCCACAGTGACTCTTTTTGTTCCTGTTTTGGTAAATTCGAAAATGGTTTAATTTGGAGAATCGTAGAGAAAATCTAACGTACCAAATTAATGGTAAATGGTCAAATTTTTATATAGCGCTTTTCCACCTTGAAGGCACTCAAAACACTTAACATCAAGGACCATTCACACACACATATTCATACGCCAGTGTACACAGACACTGGGGGCGAGGGGGGTTATTTGTCTTGCCCAAGGACCCCAGGAACAACAACATTCATCTGTGGGAGCTGGAATCGCACCATGAACCTGTGGGTCAGTGCACCTGACTGCTCTACCAATGATGTTTATGTTGAGACCAGGATTCAAACTGCCAACCTTTGGATCAGTGGATCAGTCAGTTCATCTGTGGGAGCTAGAATCGCACCGCCAATCTGTGGGTCAGTGGATCTGATCGCACTACTAACGAGAGTGGGATTTGAACCGCCAGCCTTCAGATCAGTGGACAAAAACAATGTATAATCTTAAAGCCATAGTAAAGACTAAAATAAAAGAATGTTGTTGGTGTTTTGTTGTTTTTTGTTTTGTTTTGTTTTTTTGGTCTTTTTTATTGCATTGAAAAATGTGTGTCCTTACTTCTTAAGCGGGCTTGCATCTCCACAAACCTGACTCTTATTTGGCCTGGAGGAGATCCTCTTCCTGCTTGTTTTTTTTATGGAAATGTTGTTCCTTTGGTTATAATCAAGGCATAAAACATATCAGTCTCCATGGAGAATGTTCTGAAGTATGGCTTTAACTTTCTATTCTCATGGACTCATGCAGGTGACGGGCGAACTCCAGAAATTTGCATTCTGTATCTTTAAGCAAGGAAACATGAAAGCAAACTCTGATATAACGCTCAAAAAAGGGACATTTTTAAATGACTCTTGGACATGGTACCATTTCTTTAAAAAAAATTCAAACTTTCTACACTTTACATACATGTTTATCACTCATCATTACACCGTGACATTAGTTCCACACATGCAGACTTCTAATTCGTTTTTCCCATTTCGCTCTCGTACTCATGTCCCCGCTGAGTTGAGTCACCTTTGAGCATATATTGAAGGTTTGTAAAATATGCAGCCCTCAATTATACTTTGAATGGCTCATTGGCTGAACACCTGCTGAGAATAAGAATGAGAGGTGAAGCCTGGGTAATCATGTCAAGGCAAAAGTACAAGTGGATCCCAGTCCGTCTGAACACCTGCAGGTAGCTCGCAGAGGAATTGACTTTGAGTTGTTCAGGTCACCCCGAGAATTAGCGTAGCGCTCACATAATTTCAACTTGTTCCGCTAATTAAATAATGATGATTTTATCCAATTAATTGTCTTCGGAGAGTCGTGTATTGAACGAGGAACAACAAACTTTTCTCCCAAACTCTCGTGTGAATGGTGGTAGACAGTGAAGCTAATGGGCCACGGCTTGGAGAGGCGTTTTGTCATGATGTAATCACTTTAGCTGTGTTTTAATTTAAACATATTGGAAATAATGTGATGTAATGCAAGATGAAGTCCTTCCGTGGAGTCACCCAAGCAATAAAAGCGTCTTTAATTCTGATTTAATTGTTATTGTAGCTGTGCATTCTTCAGTAGAGTTTTTGCTAATTTTTTGACTGCTCAATTTCTCATTCATTTATCATTTTCCATTTCCATTCCTCAGTCCTGGGCGCATTCAAATCTCTCTCTGCATACGTGTCCTAACATTTTATTTTAAAGGGCCCATATTACGCTATTTTCTGATCTATGTTATAATGTTGTTTCTTCATCACAAACATACCTGGAGTTGTGTTTTGTTTCTTTCACTCATGTTTAACACACAAATCCTTCATATTTAGGCTGAGTTCTTTGCTCAAACAGAAAACACTCTGTTCCACCTTGTGATGTCATGTGGTGATACAGGAAGTGCTTCACTGTGTTTTTAAACTCCAGACACCTTCGCTAGAATCATTTGGATAATTTCGGCCCTGGAATTCCCAATCTCTACTGAACTAAAGGTAAAAGGAGCTGTTAACTTGAAAACTACCGCTTCATGACATCACAAGGTGGAACGGAGCATTTTGAGCTTTGGAGATGTAGACAGACTAATAATATAAGCATTTTGACTTTGGAGATGTAGACAGACTAATAATATAGGATTACTCAAACATGTGTGAATGAAACAAAACACAACTCCAGGTATGTTCTAGGTACATTATAAAGTGGCTACAAGCTCCCAAAAGTCAATTTTGCATAATATAGGACCTTTAATGTATTTTTCTTGAATAAATCCACTAAAATGTCTAAAAACACATTATTAGGTTTGGACCAATATAAAATAATTGAGTGGAGAAAAGATAACGCAGAGATAACTTTTCTGATGGAGGTAATCCCATCTTGCTTGTCTCAAAGGAAATGTTATTGCTTTATCTGGATGTACTACAATATGGCATTAAAGTTGTATTTCCATGGAGACTCTCTTTGCAGTACGAATGCATGTTTTTCAAGGTATTTTTTTTTTTTTTTTTTAGCAATGAAAACACTTGTAATGAAATCCATGCAAGAAAGATAAGTTTAAAGGTGCACTGTGTAACTTTTCTAGTTGAGGGTTCACCAGCTCCATGGAGATGTTTGTGTTTAGAATGTTCCACAGTATGACATTTAACTTTTCTTTCTTGCATTTATTGAATTCCAGTTGTTTATTGCAGAAAAATACCTTGATAAGGGGCGACAGTAGCGAATCCCTCTCTCGACATAAACATCCCTGGTTGAGCGGTAAGATCCACTGACCCACAGGTTGGCGGTGTGATTCCAGCTCCCACAGATGAATACTGTTGTTGCGTCCTTGGGCAAGACACTTAACCCACCTCGCCTGCTTTATAAAAATGTGACCATTTACCATAAACATGAATTCTAACTGTGAGTGGGGTCGCCGCTCCACAGGTCTGACCTGTAACTTGGCTTTGTGGAGTCTCATAGAGATAAATAGGTTTAATGTCATACAGTTGAACATTCCAGGCAAAGCAATAACATCTCCATGGAGACGAGCAGCTGGCGGGCTCTCCACTAGAAAAGTTACATAGTTCGCTTTTAAAGCATAACCAAAAATTCCAGGTAAAGCAATATCGTCATGGAGACAAACAGGTAGCGGACTCCAGCATAAAAGTTGCATAGTGCAGCTTTAAAGTCAACATTTCATTTCCGGTTTCCCTTGAAATACTTGTTTTGTGTTGCTTTTGGAGTACTCTTTCATAATGTATGCAGACCAACATGCTAGGTGTACATGTTATGAAATACACACTTTGCACCCTCAATTGTTTAGCCTTTCTTCTCTTCCATTTGAATATGCATGCAGGAGAAGTACTAGCGCTCCCAAGGATATACAGTATACTGCAGAGAGCTAGGATCAAAACAGTCCTGGCTTAAAGCAGTTCAGTCTCAAAGAGGAGGTAACCTTGTTTTTTCCCTTGATCTGATTCAAAGTGTTTCAAAGCAAAGATTTGAAAACTTTTCTGTACAGTAAATTCTATTATTTCGTCCTTCAGTTCAGAATTTGGGGTTATTTTCAAAGTGAGACCTTTTCAGCTTATCCAAGGAGCTGTTTTGTTTATTTGGTTAATAATGTTATTGGGTGTACTAGCTTTTTTTTTAAATTGTGTGTACCGGCTCGTCATTTTGGTCTTAAAGTGTTTCTATTAACCCACTATACATGATCCTGGGGTTTTATTTCGCTATTGTGTCCGTAAATCAAGATATGAACATTAATAACAGACAAATCAGTTGGCTTCTTTTTCCGCTCCCACTAACGTTAGCAACAGGTTTAATTGACAGCGTTGCTAAGCGTCCGCTCCCAGCTAAACCAGCGGTGCGGACGGGAAGGGGCGTTACCTTTAACAGCCTCGCTCCGCATTGGCTCTTTAGTTGCTATGATACCCGCAGCCGGAATTCCAAATATGGAACTTGGCTCCAAATTCGACCCTATAACTGCTCTAGCCACGACGAGCTTCATTTTACTGTAGCCGAACGCTATGGGTGACGTCACACTCCCTTAGTCCGCTTCTTTATACAGTCTATGATTTAAAGGGCCACTATGTAACTTTACTGGTGGGGGGACTGCCACCATGGAGATGTTAATGTCTAAACATTTCTGTCTTGCGTTTATTCAATATAGGTGTTTTTATTGCTCAAAAGTCGTAAAAAACATATATTCTTATTGGCCTGGTGGCACTATCTGCTTGTCTCCATGATGGATTCGTTCATTGCGATATTGCGACATTCTAGGCAAAGCAAAAAAAACATCTCGATTTAGACAGGCATGTGGCGGACCCTCCCCCAGAAAAGACACAGAGTTTATCATGTATATTAGGCTATATTAAATTCAGGAGTGCTCTTTGTTAGATAGGGAAAAATATAATCCCATTAAATTGAATCTCCTTGTGTATTTAGCTTGTGTCCCTGGAATCATGATGCAATAGATATGAATTTCCATCACAGCTTTTCAAATCCTGTCTTGCCTCCTATTCTTGCCTCTAATAGCATAGTTACATAATATGAGGAGTCAAATGGAAATCCACCTTGGAGGAATTATCATATTTTGAACGTGCACATGAATCCACATCTCCTCTTTGCGACTGCTGTGTCCATTTTCGTGTCTTTTTCTGGTGTGTACTCACGGATTTGAGTTTTTGGTTGGCAGCTGTATTTAAGTTGTAAAGTACCTTTGTAAAATATGTTGGAGCTTTTGATAATCCTTGTGTTAATCTGCATAACTAGTACATACTGACAAAAGTCCAGCTGGTTTATACATGTTGGCTACAAAAAGCATTTTGTGATGAGGGTCCATTAAAAATATACAACACATTTAAATAAATACAGCATATATAAAATCTATAAATAAATGAAAGAGTAACACCATCATTGTGAGACGAATTTAACAATTTGTTTATTATAATCCATCCATTTTCTTCCTCTTATCTGCAGCCAGGTTGCGAGGTCATCAGTCTAAGTAGGGACTCCCAACCTCCCTCTCCCAGACACTTCCTCCAGCTTCCTCCGTGCCCAGGAACACCACCCCAGGGAGGCGTCCAGGTGTTTCTTATAAATTATATCAAAATGTTGTCTCATTCCCATTTGACACTCTACCACTACCCCACTAAGGTGCCAAAGAAAATCAAGAAATGTTGTTTGTATAAAAGATAAATGTGACAATTAAAAAAAAAAACAGGCAACTTTGATTGTAAAACAAAAATGTTTTCATAAAATGTGAGCTCTTCATGCAGTTTCGTGTCACACTGACCTCCGTGGGAACTGTGGCTGACACCTCCGCTAAGTGCAAATGTGTGTAACTGGGAGACCTTGTCATGCTAAAACACTCAAACTCCCCAGTGCCTTATGATCAAATGCTTTTTGAGTGTTTTTCTAACTTGTAAATTATTGCAAGCCCTGGATATTTTGTCACATCCATACACATACTTCAGTGATTTCCTTAAAATTACATGAATTTCGAAAAGCACCCTGCATCCACCACAAACGTGTAGAGATCATTTACAAGTCAAAGATATAAACTCTATTTTTGTTGTACTTTGTGTTGGAAAAATGTATATATAGTAATTCAAATAGCCCAAGAGTTGTAAATAAAGGTAAAAGGAACCTAACACAAGTTTATTGGCTATAATTACGGGACTTGGAGACATGACCACTCAACAGATTGTAGTAGTAATGTCCATTCAAGTTTGGCCAGGCTTCCATTGTAGGGAGTATTATAACCTTTGATGACAGGCCAGATAGAGCCGAGCTGGAGGTGTCCTTGGCACAGTAGTGTCATTTTCCGTTAGTAAGTTAGTTAGCCTCTCCAACCATGCTCCAATCACTTAAGCTCATGGAGGGTGAGGTGTTGAACCACCAACCTTTAGGTCTGAGCAAACACTCTCAACTCTCAACTATTTAGAAATGAAAAAGACTTGAAAATATCTCGTACTTTAAACCTTATCCAGATGAGTACCTTTGATGAAATTGATGAAACTCCTGGACGAATGTTGGATTACACTATGGTAGTTTTACATGAGACT
This sequence comes from Periophthalmodon schlosseri, assembly GCA_000787095.1. NCBI lineage: Eukaryota > Metazoa > Chordata > Actinopteri > Gobiiformes > Gobiidae > Periophthalmodon > Periophthalmodon schlosseri. The sequence continues at coordinate 30,432 of JACM01022515.1, forward strand.
TATTTTATTTATGCTACGTTTCTTTTATAAAACACTTTCTTATTTAGCTCTCTGGCCTTTTGAAGATAACAATTATGTTAACAGTCTGAGCCAGTCAATACATTTGTATCAAAGACAAATCACTATCAACTTCAGGATTTTCTGAACACCATATTATACCACATAATTGTTCTTTGGTCAAATCTGCCCAGAAGTCTTCAAAGCCATGGTAATCAAGTCCTTTGTGAAGATGCCAGGAGACCAATTACACTTGTGAGCTGCTCTTCAGTTTCCCTCATTTGCCCAGACCCCGCTGCTCAAACATGGTTACAGTCCAGATTCCTCGCTCCTCACCAATGCAATGGTCGACCTTGACAAACGGTGGTGAGGAACTTGTAAGATAAAAACAGCATGGGAGAGGTGCTTCTAAGGGGTTCCATCAATTTTATCTGTTTTGCATAATACCTCAGGAATCTTTGCAAGAAAAAAAAAAAAAAATCCAAAAACATGTTCTGTTCTGAGAAGCAAAGTCTCATTGTTTTGCATCAGGGTCATTCACACTGACGGCTTTACATGGATTGTAAACACTGAATTAATGATTTGCCCAGAGCTATTGACAGTGCTAACAAAGCAGGGTGCCATTACTTAGGTTTTTGATCGATAGTAATATTGTAATGATTTAGATGATGACAACAAATTGTATCTTGTGTATTGCTTGTCTTTTTTTTAAATCTAGCATTTATTTACATTGCTTTATTGCGCAGAAAAATCTGGTGTCATCATCTACTTATCTTCTTCATTTAGATAGATAGAGTGCACTTTTAAATGGTAGATTATGGCAACGTAGAACTGACAAACATGGATTAAAGCTTTTTCGTTAAAACAAGAACGACATCAGTTTCTTGTTTTAACATGAACATATTAAAATCACATCCAATGCACTGAATTGGGGCCAGTCACTTTAAGCGTGCGATCTGTATGATGTGCAGCAATGCGGTGGCCTCTTATGATCACAGCCTATTTGACAGATGCCATGTCTGAACAAACATCTCCATGTGGGTGAAGGCATGTGCACGCCTGGGAAACAGGAGGAAGCCGGGAGGGAATCAGTGGCAGCATGGGACATCTTGAGGTCAGAGTGTCCAGGCACAGCATGCTCCAAACAGAGGAAATGTGGCTGGTAACTGTACACGGCACCAACGCATATGTGCATGCACAGATCACCCTTTATGATCGGTGCCACCAGTCGTTGGGTAAGGTACACACTGACCCAGCACAGAGCCTGTAAAGGTGCAGACCAACATGAACAGCAGAAGTTTATTACAGTAAGCCTATGCCTACAAGTCGGTGGAGTAGGAGTGCCATGCAGTCTATGCTGTCATTAGGCATAAGCAAAATGATAAGCGCTTGGCTCAATCTTCCCCTGCGCATTGCTACAGATCGTACAGATGGCGCGCTCTGCTTAAAGTCACTGGCCCCTATTCAGTGCATTGGATGTGAGCCTAATATGTTCATGTTAAAATGAGAGACTTATAACCTCTAATGATTAAGTTTTAAGAAAGTTTCAGGAAAGGTCATTTTGACGTAATACTTTCTCGTAATAACGAAAAGGCCGGTAAAAATGTTTAATCCACGTTTGTCAGTTCTACCCTTCCGTAGAAGATGACCACAGTATATGAGAAAAAGAAGGTTTTAAGTATTCAGGTTTGGAATTGCCGGCAAATTGGTTGAGGTGCACATTTAGTCTTACAAGAAAAGTTAGCAGATGTGGGATGGATGGTTAGCAGCAGAAGATTGGCAAGTGAATAATCAATTTCTTCTCTTTTTACGTGGTCCAAGTGCAAAATGCTCGCTCTAAACAGCCAATAACTTTGTCAACAACCCAAGGTCACTTTGATCTTATCTGCCAACCGAGATGTGGAGGCAGGCCGCCAGTGGTCCATCAGGGGTGGGGCTCGCCGTGAACAGATGTGGCATGAGAGCAGAGCCCCCAGTCCATCCAGGCAGCTGTTTCTCATCTCTCCTCTGGACCAAAGGAATCAGTCACTAACGGAAAAAAAAATCCCAATTGGCATTCTGCAACCCCGGCTCTTGCCCCATGCGCTAATCATCATCCCTCCATCCATCTGCCACTAGATTGATGCTCCCCTGGATGTCTTGCTATGCCCCTGTGTATACCCCCCACTCGCGGTTTCGTTCGTCCCTCGGCTGGCAGCGCGTTCTGCTCACGCCGGGACAAACTTGATTTGACCAAAGGGAGGCTCTTGTGATTGATGATTCAACCACATATCTTCAGCCACAGCAATCTGGACCGGACTGACTGCTGAGCGCGAGCTGCTAGAGAGAGTGTCGCCAAAGAGCATGTGCACTGCAAAAGGTGATGACGTTTATCGAGTTCTATTCACTGATTTCAGAGCATTTTTAGGTCGGATATTTAAAGGTGGGTGAGACTGACAAAAATGAATATATCTATACTATTTTCAGCGTAATCCCAAAATTCAGATTATGTTATGTCAATCCATAAGAAATGCTAAAACCTCCCAATAAATGTCCTTTCTTTTTTTCTTTCTTTATTCTTTATTTGTGGGACCATGTCAAATTCATTAATCTTACAAAAGAAAAGATGATTTGTACCAGATTTAGCTACTTGCTGCAGTCCCAGGGCAGGTGAATACACATTAAAAATATTCATTTCATTGCAATTACATTATAAGACTAACCTACTTCATCATTAACATTAACATCAAAACACAATAAAATGTCACCAAGTCCAACACATTATGTTAAAATTATGTTAGAAGTTAAAAATCATTATGTGCAAGTTTTTACAGTACAAATTAACTAGGCTGATCTCAACACATTTGATTATCTAAAATGTGCTTTTTCAAATTTCTAGTCAAATTATTAAGATTTACAGACAACTTCAGACTGTCTGGAGCTGGTTCCATTATCTGACGGTTTGAAAAGACAAGGCCGACTGAGTAAAGTTGAAGGCGACTGGTTGAAGTCCATAAATGTTGTAGATGAACTTTAAAAGTAACTACAAAATTGCAGATATTATCACTTTATATCGTTGTTTGAAATATTACACAAGTCGTTTTATTTTGAATCAACTCTTTTGAGCCTTTAAAAGTTTTATTTAAGACTATATTCTAAGAACTGTCAATTTGCAAATCACCAAAATAACAACTGTAATATTATACATTTTTCATGCTAACTAGTTTGATAGCATTTTAACTCCCCCTTACATTTAAGGACAATGTCTTATCAAGAACCACATTGTTGCACTGTACTGTTATTGCGAGTATTCTTTGGACCTGCAGAAATAACGACTTAAAACTTGTCACTTCGTAGACAGTTGTTCTCGTACTGTTTGCTAAGTGTATGACAAGCTGTAATCTTGATCCAATGTTGCTCAAAATGCCACTGACTTTTCTCATAGTTACTGTATATATTCAGTTGCGAGAAGTACAATCCATGCACCAACCAGAATCGTTCCAAACTTTCTTCCTAAATGTCATCCCACTTTGAGCTCGGCCTTTCCGGCGTTCCTCAGACTAACAAACACAGAGACACCAGCCGCTAATAGCATTCTCTGCACAGCTCGTCGATTCCTGCTTTTTATGGTTCATGGATCTTCAGACATGAAGAGTATTAAGAAAAACACCTAGTCCCAAAATTAAGGTGGAAAGATGGCATTTCGCTACACAACAAACCTTTGGGGCATCAAATTTGGAAGTTAAATGGCATTACTTAGAACAACTTCACGCTCATTTCAGAGTCACACTATGGTGCCTGGAGATATTACTACTCAAATACATCACGGTTTTATTCTCACTTTTTTTTTTTTTTTTTGCAAGCCACTGACCATTGCTAAACTTTCTTGAATTTGCTAGTTACTTTCGTGACAGACATACTAAAGTAGCAAGTACACAGCTTTTTACAGTTCGGTTTCCTTTGAATAATTGGCTGATAAGTCAAGGAAAAAAAAACAAAAATGAATAGCATTGTCTTCTGTTCCTAGTCATCTTTTGGCAACTTTAGAGCAAAATAAATAAATCTGTATCTCTCTGGTCAAAAACGCCTGAATCTAAGTGTGTCCTGACTTCAGTGGCCTCTGCAATTTTAAGTAGTTGGTGACATCACAAAAGACTGCCCTGATTACAGCCAGTTGTTGCTGATTACAAACATCTGGCTGCAGGGGCGGAGTTTGAAGTATGGACCCATGTTAGACCAATCACACTGACCCCCAAACCCCGCCCCTCGTCCCCCTCCCACTATAAGTGATTAATTTGTACTGCCTAAAACAAACCAAAACCAAAATTTGCTGTACCTACAGCTTCTCTAGATGATAGAACTTGCTCGGGGGACTCAACCTATGGCTAAACCTGGATTTGGCAAGGGCTAAACCAGGACAGGACCAAAACAAAGTCAAGATCAAGGCTAAATGTATACTTTAACCATAATTAATCAATTTAACCATTAAAGAAGACCTATTGTGCTTGTGTCTGATATACAGCTATAATCTATGACACCCATGGATCATTATGTTATAATTTGCACAATTTTAAATCGCAATATTCATCTAAAATGACTTAATAAAAGAAACAACTCCGCTCACTTTGGCATTAAAAAACTGCAGTGCCCAATGGGAGCTGACGTCGCTGTAAACGTCATCACAACAAAGACTCTGAGTTTTTTTTTCATTTGTACCGTAATGACTACGCAGCGCTGGCGAAACCTGCACGTATCACAGAAGTAAGTACGTCACAGCGGGTGTATGTTGGTGTCAGTGAAAACGGGGATTGATCGGCGAAATGGCGTTTTGAAAATAAGCAATTAAAGGTAAAATGAGATTAAAGATTGCTCAAACATGCACGAATGACTCCAAAAACAACGGGTGAGAAAATGTTGAGGGGAAATGCTCTGAAAAGTCGATTTTGCAGAATAGGTCTGCTTTAACAGTATATATGATGCCGTTATCCCCGTCAGTCGATGTCTATGTTAAATCAATAAAATTAACAACCAATATATTGAATCTACTTCTCATTCAAGTACATGCGCTTGTTTTCTTTGAGGAGTTCCTGTGTGTGCCTTAACCCTCACACACTGCCACACAGAGCCAACCACCTTAATGACTTAAATGGCATGTAATGGTGATGACACAGAGCCTGGGGGGGAAATAAATCACTGATGCAATGTCCCTGGCGAATGGGGCTCCTCATTACACCAAAGTGAACAGCTCCCTCTACTGTTCACTCCAGTACACGTCACGTCACACACCGCTCCATCACCTCTCCAAAGCGACCCAGCAATGAGTCTGACGTGAATGTAATTTATGCCTGTGAATTATGGACACAGAAGCCAAGCGAAGGCCAATATATGTTTTATACCGCGTTCGATTCGTTTATTTTGACAGGGTTTCGAACATGATAGCTGGCAGTTCTATTATCACGGACTTTCTGATTTATCTGTATGAGTTGGACCAAGCTATCAATTAGAATAGCTTGCCAAGGCAGACATGCAGGAGGTACTGTCACCCAAGTGTTATTTATAACCCAGTTGGGTCTTACGAGACTTGGGCACTGGACTGTTTCTCCACTCCTTTTGATGAGACTATAAAACACTGCAAATCTACTGGCTGCAATTTGTCTTGAGTCCATTCCCTGACATTTTATAAAGAAATTAAAATAACCATAAAAATGCAAGGCAATCCTATCTGGTTTGCTTTATAACCTCTTTGCATAGACAGAGGGAGAGTGTAATTTCTCAGCAATGATAAATACAGTATACAGTCCGATCCCCTTGAAGCCATCGGCAGCCATTTCCTTCCTCTTTCATCATTCT
>KN472362.1:0-12500 GCA_000787095.1 Periophthalmodon schlosseri
GGGTGTAAATGGTCTGTATTATTTTGGATGTAGATTGTATTATTTTGTGTGTAAATTGTCTGTATTATTTTGTGTGTAAATTGTATTATTTTGGCTGTAAATCGTTTGTATTATTTTGGGTGCAAATTGTATTATTTTGGGTATAAATTGTATTTTGGGTGTAAATTGTCTGTATTATTCTCGGTGTAAATTATATTATTTTGAGGGTAAATTGCTTGTATTATTTTGAGTGTAAATTGTCTGTATTATTTTGAATGTAAATTATATTATTTTGGGTGTAAATTGTCTGTATTATTTTGGGTGCAAATCGTCTGTATTACTTTGGGTGTAAATTGTATCATTTTGGGTGTAAATAATCTGTATTTTTTGGGTGTAAATTGGATTTTGGCTGTAAATTGTCTGTTTTCTGGGTGTGAATTGTATTATTTTAGGTGTAAATAATCTCTATAGTTTTGGGTGGAAATTGTATTATTTTTTGGTGTAAACTGTCTGTATTTTTGGATGTAACGCATCTGAATTATTTTGGTGTAAATAGTATTATTCTGGGTGTAAACTGTATTTTGGTGTAAATTGTCTGTATTATTTTTAGTGTAAATTGTATGATTTTGGGTGCAAATATTTTTTATTATTCTGGGTGTAAACTGTATTTTGGTGTAAATTGTCTGTATTATTTTGTGTGTAAATTGTATTATTTTGGGTGTAAAGTGTATTTTGGATGTAAATCATCTGTATTATTTTGGATGTAAATTGTATTATTTTGTGTGTAAATTGTCTGTATTATTTTGTGTGTAAATTGTATTATTTTGGGTGTAAATCATTTGTATTATTTTGGTTGTAAATTGTATTATTTTGGGTGTAAATTGTATTTTGGGTATAAATTGTCTGTATTATTCTCTGTTTAAATTAGATGATTTTGAGGGTAAATTGCTTGCATTATTTTGAGTGTAAATAGTATTATTTTAGACGTAAATTGTAGTTTGGTGTAAATTGTCTGTTTTATTCTGGGTGTAAATTGTATTATTTTGTTTGTAAATTGTCTGTATTATTTTGTGTAGAAATTGTATTATTTTGTGTGTAAATCATCTGTTTTATTTTTTTTGCTGTAAATTGTATTATTTTGGGTGTAAATTGTCTGTATTAGTTTGGGTGTAAATTGTATCATTTTGGGTGTAAATCATCTGTATTTTTTGTGTGTAAATTGTGTTATTTTGTGTGTAAATCATCTGTTTTATTTTTTTTGCTGTAAATTGTATTATTTTGGGTGTAAATTGTCTGTATTAGTTTGGGTGTAAATTGTATCATTTTGGTTGTAAATCATCTGTATTTTGGGGTGTAAATTGTGTTATTTTATGTGTAAATCATCTGTTTTATTTTTTTGCTGTAAATTGTATTATTTTGAGTGTAAGTTGTCTGTATTTTTTGGGGGTGTAAATTGTCTGCATTATTTAGGGTGTAAATTGTAGTTTGAATGTAAATCATCTATATTATTTTGGGTGTAAACTGTATTATTTTGGGTGTAAATCATCTGTATTATTTTGGGTGTAAATTGTATTATTATGTGTGTAAATCATTTGTATTATTTTGGGTGTAAATCATCTGTATTTTTTGGGTGTAACGTGTCTGAATTATTTTGGGTTTAAATAGTATTATTCTGGGTGCAAATTGTATTTTGGTGTAAATTGTATTATTTTGGGTGTAAATAGTTTGTATTATTTTGGGTGTAAATTTTATTATTTTGAGTGTAAATCATCTGTATTTTTTTGGGTGTAAATTGTCTCTATTATTTTGGGTGGTAAATTGTCTATATTGTTCTTGGTGTAAATTGTATCTTGGCTGTAAATTATCTGTTTTATTCTGCTTGTGAATTGTAATATTTTGGGTGTAAATCGTCTGTACGTTTTTGGTATAAATTGTATCATTTGGGTTAAATTGTTTTTTGGATGTAAATTGTATTTTGGGTGTAAATTGTATTATTTTGGGTGTAAATCATTTGTATGTTTTGGGTATGAATTGTATTTTGGGTATTAATTGTCTTTATTATTTTGGGTGTAAACTGTATTATTTTTGGTGTAAATCATTTGTATGTTTTGGGTATGAATTGTATTTTGGGTATTAATTGTCTTTATTATTTTGGGTGTAAACTGTATTATTTTTGGTGTAAATCATTTGTATGTTTTGGGCGTATATCGTCTCCAGATGACTTGTGCTTTTTGTAAAGCTCTGCTGGAGGTGTGGACAGTAGTATTTAAGTGTGAGTGCTATAAACAGGCCGTAATAACAGCCTATTTTTCTCTGTGTTTGGGTTTAACATCACTTTGGACACAGTGTGAGTCACTGTTTGAGGAAGACTCATGTGGACCTTAGTCATTACAAACCAATGGCTAAAGAGCAAGACAATACTGAAGGAACACATACTGGTTTGGAGGTAACTGTGTTAGCTGCAATTCTAAATATTTTTTATATTTTTTTTTTGTATTTTACAAAAACAGAAGAATAATGCATTATCAATTTTACTGTATTTATTTTAAAGCTACAGTAATGGTCACTTTTTTATTTAACGCTTTTCCACCTTCAAGAAACCACTCATCCATTCACACATACATTCATACACTAGTGTACACAGACACTGGGGGCGAGGAGGGTTAAGTGTCTTGTCCAGGGACACAACAACATCGCACTGCCAACCTGTGGGCCAGTGGATCAAGCTGATTGTGTGTCACTCTGAAGGGGGAGTGACGCAGGGAGCAAAAGGAGGGGAGACTGAGAGCATCAAAAACCAAAGTGATGCTTATGAGAGATATTAGTACGTTGTTTTGCGCGAATATAGCATTTTCAAAACAATAAAAGGAAACATGGTGATCTAAATATGTTATGTGTTACAGTTAATACCCCATAGAAGAAAAATACCCCTCTTTAGTAACCCATAGTAAAGTAAAGTAAAGTAAAATATCCCCTCTTTAAAGTTACACTAACCTTTCCAGTGGAGCATGGCATTATGCCATTGTCTCCATGGGGATGCCACTAGGCCAGTTATGGGTCAGATCTGTGGAGAGGCGTGCCAGCTCCCAGTAAGAATGCACGTTTGCCATAAAAAGATAAAAAACAAAAAACAAAACTGTAATTAAATAAATACAAGATAGACTTTCATGTATCTTTTGTTTCTACAGGGAGAGCCCAGTGAGAGTATCAGACTCTCTTTTTCATGAGCGTCCTGTTCAAATACAGAACAATACAAACAAAAACAAACAAAACCAGTAACTGCATATGTCCATTTAAAACGTTAAAAACAGGAGCAGGTGTGATTGTAAATATTTATCACCAGATTATTCAAGTGCTGCAGTGGCATCAATCTATCTAGTTTTGCCTGTCCTTGAAATGTGTTCCATTTTTGGGAAGCAAAACAACCAAAAGCTTTTTTTTTCCCAATTTCAGTTCTAGTGTGGCCAGTTTTTAGGCATAGACAATCATGACATCTTGTATTACAACTTTTGTATCAAAGTTTAATAAACAACTGAGATACTGAGTCAGTCTATCGTCATAGTCCCTTATAAATACATTTTATACAGACTGTACAGAGATGGGTTTTAAATTTAAAAAATCAATGTTCCCTACCCTCACCTATGGCACTGAGCTTTGGGTAATGAGCAAAAGAACAAGATCGCAGATACAAGTGGTTGAAATGAGGGTGGCTGGGCACTCCCTTAGAGATAGGAAGAAGGTCTCGGTCACACGGGAGGAGCTTAGAGTAGAGCCGCTGCTCCTCCACGTCGAGAGGAGCCAGCTGAGGTGGCTGGGGCGGCAAAGAGGACTCTTTGCTCGCAGAAGGTGACGCGGCTAACAAGCTGACAGAAAGCGTGACCATGGATGCTATTCAAGCTAACATTATAGAGCTGAGAAAAGTTCAAAATGACATTAAGAAGGAATTTAATGACAGGATTGACACTCTAAAGGCTGAAGTGAGTGGCTTTAGAGAAGAAATGGGAAACCGTATGGATGATTTCACTACGGACTTGAAGCATGTTACACAGAGAGTCGGGGAAGCCGAGCAGAGAGTAGCCGACATAGAGGAGTTCAATGTTGATGTCAAAGACGCTCTGGAACACACTCTACAGCTACAACTGGAACTCCAAAAGCGACTATCAGACCTAGAAGCCCACTCCTGCAGAAATACTATCCGAATTCACGGGATTGTCAAGGGGGCGGAGGGGACCAATATTCAAGCATTTATGGAGGACTTTCTTAAATCCGAGCTCTCCCTCACTAACGCTACCTTAGCCATACAGCGCTGCCACTGCTCTCTGGGTCCCAGGCCGCCACCGAGCGCTAACCCCAGATCTATCGTAATATGTTTTCTGGAGTACAAGATGAAGGAGATGGTTCTCCGCTCTGCATGGGGTAAAGGAGATATTCAGTTTAATGGAAGGCATGTATTTTTCGACCAAGACTACCCCAGTGATCTCCTTTTCAAGCGTAAAGCTTACAACCCCGTAAGGAAGATACTTAAGGAGACCTACGTGGGAATCTGCGCGTGCGATAAAGAGCTGGAACAGAGAAGAACTGACGAGAAGCATCCAGGAAAAGTTGGAGGTGTTTAAACGAGGCACCATCTGATTCAGGGGAGGTTTCTGCATGGTAAAGGAGTGTAATCAATACTACATTTGAGCTCCGATAACTGAAACACTACATCTGATTGGCCATTGGGGAAATTGCTTCCTTACTATGCGCCACAACGATGGACAGAAGATTGAGGGTGGCAGCACTGCGAGGGGTTCCCTGGTCCTTCAGGGATCCCCCTCCCAACCTTGAAGGTGGACTCACTTTTGGAGGTCAGGTATGTTCTTGTTCCTTTTTTCTACAGACCACTGCGAGGGTTCCCTGGTCCTTCAGGGATCCCCCTCCCAACCTTGAAGGTGGACTCACTTTTGGAGGTCAGGTATGTTCTTGTTCCTTTTTTCTACAGACCCATGTCTGTTTTTCAGAGCATCTAGAGGTATCTATGTGTAGTTTGCACCTTTTCATTGATGGCGGTTAAACAGCAGTATACAGTTATCACTCTTAATGTACATGGTCTACATAACCCCATTAAAAGGACTAAAGTCATTGCTAAAATGAAAAGAGGAAAATACGATATAATATTTTGGCAGGAAACTCATCTTTCTGCCATAGAGCATAAAAAGATACGCAAAATGGGTTTCAATAATATGTACTACTCATCGTTTATAAAGGGTAATTCTAGAGGAGTTGCCATCCTGCTACCAAATAGAGTGAACTTTCAATACACATCTCAGATTAGTGACAAGGAAGGACGTTATATATTAGGTAAAGGATATATAGACAATAAAGAAGTGACTCCGTTAAATGTATATAGACCTCCAGGCAAGGATGAATGTATGATTAAGAAAATTTTTTATCTTATTGCAACAGAAATATCAGGAGTGCTTATATGCGGAGGCAAAATATGCAGAAGCAATTATTGTTAAGAAAATGCTTAAGGAACTAGGAATGATGGACGTGTGGAGAAGCTTGCATCAATCTGATAAGGGTTATATTTTTTCACACTCCCATCAGGTATATTCAAGATTAGATTATTTTTTTATGTTGATGTCTGACAGACATAGAATTGTTGATTGCAACATAGGCATTAGAGATGTATCTGACCATGCAGAGGTGTGCTTGACCCTCCATTTGGATAATGATCGTAAATAAACTTTATGGAGGCTTAACACAGGTTTTCTGAAAGATGATACATTTCATGACTTTGTAGAGAAGGAAATGAAGGATTACATGGACCATAATAATAACAGTGATATCTCCCCCAGTGTAGTATGGGATGCGTTAAAGGCTGTACTTAGAGGCAAACTGATTATGTGGTCCTTTCTTAAGAAAAGAGAAAAAGAAAGTTACATGAAAAATGTATCTGACAAATTAAAGATCTTAGAAAAAGAACACATGCAAAATAAAAAACAATGATACCTTAACAAAGATTAATGAAACAAAACAAATTTTAATAGACTATATGAAGACCAAATAGAAAAGAGATCAAAATTTATAAAGCAAAATTATTATGAAAATGGTCCTAAATCTAAGAAACTTCTTGCTTGGATACGTAAAAAACAGGCCGACAGATTTATACATAAAATGAAGAGCCCTCTGGATAAAAATAAATGTCATTATCTAAAAGATATACAGAACTCCTTTGTGGCATATTATGAGCAATTGTGTACCCAACCCCTTTCAGCAAATGTTGAGGCTATAAATCATTTTCTCTCCTCACTTGACTTGCCATCTATAGGAACCGAACAAAATGAGGGGTTAAATTGGGAAATAACAGAAGAAGAAATTAGTAAATCCACCTCAAAATTGAAAGGCAATAAAATGGCCGGAGAGGATGGTTATCCAGCCGAGTGGTATAAACATTTTCGACATTTAATAATTCTGCCACTTAAGACTTGTTTTAATCATGTTTTAACAGGTGGGGGGGATACCACCATCTTGGAAACGAGCAGTGATTTCGGTGATTTATAAACCAGGCAAGGATAGAACTTTATGTAGCTCTTACCGTCCAATATCCATTTTAAATATTGATTACCGTATATTTGCCATGATCCTAGCTCAGAGACTTGAGGTTATAGTTCCAGAATTGACAGACACTGATCAATCTGGCCACGATCCTAGCTTCAGAGACTTAGGTTATAGTTCCAGAATTGACAGACACTGATCAATCTGGATTTGTCCGCAATAGACAAACTCATGACAATATTAGACGTGCTCTCCATCTCATTAATAAAATGAAGAACATACAATCCATAGTAGTTAGTCTCGATGCTGAAAAAGCATTTGATTCTGTCAGTTGGAACTATCTTTATTTGGTTCTGGGCAGATTTGGTTTTAACAGTAAAATAATTGGGTGTATAAGATCTTTGTACAATTCCCCAACTGCCAGAATCAAAATCAATGGGGACTTGTCTTGCACAGTATATCTAGAGAGGGGCTGTGGTCAGGGATGTCCCCTCAGCACAACTCTGTTTGCACTTTTTATTGAGCCTCTAGCTCAGGCCATTAGAGAACATAGAGATATTTCAGGGATTATTATAGGAGACACCACACATAAAGCCTGTTTATACACAGATGATGTCCTCTTAACATTATCTAACCCCATTATCTAAGTCAGTTTACCTAATCTTTTGGACTTTGGTACATATTCTGGTTATAGGCTGAATCTGCAGAAAACCCAAATAATCTCTTTTAACTATCAATCCTCCCCTGCGATTCGCAATATGACAAATTTTAACTGGAAGAATAAAAGCATCATATACTTGGGAGTACATATACCAAAGGATTTATCAGTAATCTTTGAAGAAAACTATACTACATTAACCTCAGATATTAAAGCGGATCTGCAGCGATGGTCATTGTTGACAATGAATATGTATAATAGGATTGACATAATAAAAATGAATCTGTTGCCAAGATTTCTTTATTTTTTCCAGGCACTGTCAGTTCAGATATCCCCCAAGCTATTCAATGAGTGGAATAGAATGATCTCAAATTTTATTTGGGGAAACAAAAAAACAAGAATAAAGTTTCCGATATTACAGCTACGAAGGGAGGAGGGTGGATTAGCCCTGCCATGTCTGGAAGGATATTATAAAGCAGCTCAGCTGCATGTTCTGATAGGCTGGTGTGATCTTTGTTGTTAGGCCAAATGGAAAGAGATTGGCCAGTCATACTTTGATGTACCTCTCCAGTCTCTACTCGGTGATCAGCCTCTTCTCAAAAAGTATTTAGACTCACATCTGCTGCCCGCCTGGATAAATGTACCAATAAATATATGGAGTAAAATACTTAAAAACAAAAACATTGAAGGAAGTGCCAGATTTCTGCGATTGCCGGCTTTTGAGTTTTTACCAGCGAGGACAGATAATGGGTTTCGACAGTGGTCATGGCAGGGTATCACTGGTTACTGGGCTATATCAAATAATGGTGTTTTGAAAAGTTAGATGGAACTCTAAGATGCACATAATTTGAACAAACATGACCTCTTTAGATATTTTCAGTTAAGGCACTATTTTGATAGGAAAATTAAATTTACTGAGGAAATAAATGATTTGGTGAAGAACTTTATAGAAGCTTGTAAAGGCAACACTCCCAAGAAACAAATAACCATAATCTATAAATGTTTACAAGCAGCAAAGAGTATTTCTACTATATATATATTAAAGAGGCATGGGAAAAAGAAGCTAATGTTAAAATATCGGATGATGACTGATTAAATATTTACAAAACTACCATGACTACCTCCTGTTCAGGTCTTTGGAGGAAATTTATGTGGAAGAATATGGTACGTTTTTTTGTAACACCTTATGTCAGGAGTAAACACTGTAATGACCCAGATAAAGCTCAATGTTGGAGAGATTGTGGCAATGACAGGGCTGGACATTCTCATATTTTTTGGGACTTGTCAAGATCCTACTGGACATCAGTGATAGAAGCAATCCAGGGTATGTTTGGACCTGGCTTGACATTGGGATTTATTGAAGTATTTTTGCGTGACCTCTCAAATGGGATGTGGAGATCTGACAAATATCGTTTGTCAATACTATTAGCAGGGGCGAAGAAGGCCATAACCCGCAAGTGGTTGTGTAAAGATTCACCTACACTCACAGACTGGATTCAGGTTGTCAATGAAATATATGACACGGAGAGACTGACCTTTTCATTGAGATTTTCTGCTGACAAATGTAACAGATATTGGGAGAAATGGGTTTGTTATATTAAAAAATTTGGTATTTGATTGTCCGTTATTGGAATAACTATACTTTGTTTTATTTCTGTAACTGCTTTCCCTAGATGCTCTGTATTGTTCTGTGGTCTGCTGTATTTCTCTGTTCTGAAAATACTTATAAAAATAAAGTATATATAAAAAAAATAAATAAATAAAAGCTGTCTCTGTTAAGGGGCTAAGTGACAAGTTAAAGGATGAATTGATTTCTCGCGACGACCCACCTGACCTTAAATCTTTGATTTCCCTAGCGAACTGTATTGATAATCGCCTGCAAAGTTGTCAAAGAGAGAGATGCTGTACGCCACCCCGTGTCGTGAATCATCTTGTCCTCCCACAGCAATTCACCCAGCCCCCTGCGACACCCCCGCCAGAGGAGTCGATGCAGCTGGGCCAAGCACACCTGACTACAGAGGAGCATGTGCGGCGCCGCAAGGCGGGTGAGTGCCTGTACTGTGGGAGGCAGGGACATTTCCTCACAACTTGCCCAGTTCGGCCAAAAGGGGGTGCTCATCAGTAGACCTGGGAGTACTGGTGGGCCAGCAATCTATCCCAGAGAAAAAGCACAATAGACTACAGTTCAATGCCACGCTGTGCTTTAAAACAGTGACATTACCAATTTTGGCTCTCATTGACTCTGGGTCGGTGGAGGACTTTTTGGACCGGTGGCCGAGCAGTCCGGGGTAGGGCTGGAGCCACTGGAACAACCACTCACGGCCTTGGCTCTTAATGGGAGGCTACTTGCCAGAGTAACACACATCACAGAACCCGTTTCTTTAGTTTTGTCAGGTAATCGCCATGAAACGTAGAATAACATTCTACGTTATTTCTTCTCCCACAATGCCACTTATTCTGGGTCATCCCTGGCTAGTTACTCAAAACCCCATTATTGACTGGGCTAGGGGGATGGTGTCTGGGTGGAGTCCCTTTTGCCATGCTAACTGCCTGCAGTCTGCTCTGTCTCCAGCAAGGGGAGCCAACTCGCACCTTAGCCATCCTCCGGACAAGCCTGACCTCTCCTCGGTACCTAGCATGTATCATGACCTAGGGGATATCTTTAGTAAGAGTCATGTACTGTCTCTTCCTCCCCACAGACCCTATGATTGCGCTATCGACCTCCTGCCCGGTGCCCCCTTGCCCTCCAGTCGTCTCTATAACCTCTCCAAATGCGAACGGGAGACTATGGAGCAATATATTCAGGACTCTCTTGCTGCTGGTATCATCCACCCATCCTCTTTGCCTTTAGGAGCTGTATTTTTCTTTGTTGCTAAGAAGGACAAAACCTTAAGACCATGCATCGACTTTAGGGGTATCAATAATATAACTGTTAAAAACAAATATCCATTGCCACTCATTGACTCCGCTGTAATGCCACTTCACGGGGCCACCATCTTTACAAAACTGGATCTTAGAAATGCATATCATTTGGTCTGCATAAGGGAAGGGGATGAGTGGAAAACAGCCTTCAACACTCCACTGGGACACCTCGAATACCTAGTCATGCCTTTTGGGTTAACCAACGCTCCAGCCGTTTTCCAAGCTCTAATTAACAAAGTGCTATAGGATTTTCTTAATCGTTTTGTTTTTGTGTATCTGGACGATATTTTGATTTTCTCTAAGACCCCACAGGAACACCAGCAACAAGTCCTTCAGAGGCTCCTCGAGAACAAACTCTATGTGAAGGCGGAGAAATGTGAGTTCCACGCGGATATGGGCAGTTTTGGGGGTTTTATCATTGGGAGTGGACAGGTGATGGCTGACCCAGAGAAAGTAAAGGCGGTGACTGAACAGCAGAAAACAGTTACAAAGGTTTATTGGGTTTGCAAACTTCTACCGACGTTTCATCAGAGACTTTAGCCGTGTTGTTTCCCCTTGGACTAAACTTACTTCTCCCTCCAAACAGTTCTGTTGGACCCCAGAAGCCCAGTCTACCTTCTCTAAGCTGAAGGATCTGTTTACCTCAGCCCCGGTCCCTCTCGCCAGTTTGTCGTAGAGGTGGATGCGTCAGAGACGGGAGTTAGGGCTGTACTCTCTCAAAGGTTTGACCCACACAATCGGTTGCACCCCTGTGCCTTTTTCCTCACGTTGCCTTACACCAGCAGAGACCAACTACGATGTGGGTGACCGAGAGTTACTAGCGGTGAAGCTCGCCTTGGAGGAATAGCACCACTGGTTGGAGGGGGCTGGGCATCCTTTCCTGGTTTGGACTGACCATAAGAATGTAGCATACATACAAGCCGCTAAACATTTGAACTCACAGCGAGCCCGCTATTTGCTTTTTTTCAGTAGGTTCAACTTCATCATGTATCGTCCAGGGTCCCGCAATATCAAGCCAGACGCACTTTCACGCCAGTTCTCCCAGGAGGACACTCCTACTCATCCATCAGCCCATCATATCGCCTACGTGTGTGGTTGCTGCTGTAAGTTGGGAGATTGAAGAACTGGTTCAACGCGCTCAGCCTGACCCAGGTAACGGTCCTCCCAGTTCCCTTTTTGTTCCAGATGCTGCCCGCTCCAAGGTACTAGAATGGGTCCACTGCTCCTGATTTGCCTACCATCCTGGGATCAACCGAACACTCTCTCTGCTGAAGCATTACTTCTGGTGGCCCACTATCAACAAGGACATCAGGGTCTATGTTTTGGCCTGCCAGGGGTAAAACCTCCCACTCTCTGCCCTCTGGTCTGCTCCAACCATTGCCTGCTCCGAAACGCCTTTGGTTGTTGTAAGAATGACTGTATTACCTTGAGACGGGAGGAGACCCGTCTCAAGGTAATACAGTCATTCTTACAGTAGTTGACCGATTCTCTAAAGCAGCCCATTTCGTTGCCCTGCTGAAACTTCCGACCGCCAAGGCGACTGCTGACCTTACAACTCACTATGTGTTCAGACTCCATGGAATCCCTTTGGACATTGTTTCTGACCGAGGAACGCAATTCACGGCACAGGTTTGGCGTTCCTTCTGTGAGG
The DNA here is from genome assembly GCA_000787095.1 of Periophthalmodon schlosseri. Classification (NCBI taxonomy): domain Eukaryota; kingdom Metazoa; phylum Chordata; class Actinopteri; order Gobiiformes; family Gobiidae; genus Periophthalmodon; species Periophthalmodon schlosseri. Next base: position 11,751 of record KN472362.1, read on the forward strand.
GGTTGGGCGCGTGTGTAAGTCTCACTTCTGGCTTTCACCCCCAGACAAATGGGCAAACTGAGCGGGCAAACCAAGACCTGGAGACCGCACTCCGCTGTGTTGTTTCCTCCAATCCCTCTACCTGGAGCACCTTCCTGCCGTGGATTGAATATTCCCACAACTCCTTGGTGAGTTCTACTACCGACCTATCCCCTTTTCAAGCCTCCTTAGGCTACGAGCCTCCAATGCTGTCGTAGGATTTGGAGAAGAACCAGGGCAGCCCTTCTCCAAACTGGGGCCAGGATGAAGGCAGCAGTGGACAAGCACCGCTCCTCCGCTTCTTAATATCAGGCAGGTCAGTCAGTGTGGCTTTCGTCAAAAAACATCCCACTCAAGACCGATTCCCGGAAACTCTCCCCTCGCTTTTTGGGGCCCTTCATGATCTCTAAGGTCATCAATCCATCTGCGGTGCGCCTCCAACTACCTCCTTTCCTCCACAATCATCCCACCTTTCATGTATCCCAACTCAAACCTGTTCTCACTGGTGACCATTGTTTCCTCGAGTCCGTATCTTTGATCCCTTCAGTTGTTACAACAATTATTTAGCGGTCGGGAATATTGTGAATCCAACATGCTTTTCCTGATTTAAGCATTTAGGAAAAGCAGCTATGCACACGCACAGCCTCATGTTTATACAGAGGGGTTCACAGTTTAGACACACCTTTGCAAATGACAGGCTCTGAAAATATCAACTCACAATTTAAAATGTGC
>JACM01067938.1:0-10723 GCA_000787095.1 Periophthalmodon schlosseri
ATAATTGAATAATTGTGATTTTAACATATTTATAATTATTTAAACAAACACAATTAATTGAGCTATTTTTAATATGAACTGTTTTTGTCACTCATTGGCTTTTGTGGTAGTGCAATCTATTTATGACAGAAATGTTCACTACCCCACTAGCACCTTGACTGTAGGAACAGAGTGAGTTATGAAAGAGTGGCCCCAAAGCCCAGTTTCTAGCATGTTTCTATGACTACACTATTACCTTACCAAAATCAAATATGCAAGAAAGAAGTAGGGCTGTAGGCCTTTAGGGATCTCCTCTCCACAGATCAGACTTGTAACCGGACCAGGCGGCCGTCTCTGTGGAGATAACATAAGATATGTTTCATGCCATTCTTTGGAGCATACCAGTCAAAGCAGTCACATCTCCATGGAAACAAGCAGGTGGAGGATAAAATACCAGGATGATGTCCTCCACCAGAAAAGTTACCCAGTGCTCACAGTGACAATAAACTTTCAAGTCAAAATCTGTGTGATTACAATAATATTATTTGGATCCAGTTTTGTTATGTTTTACTTCCTGATCAAGAGTACCATTCTGTATCCAGGTCTGAACAAGTTGAGGAGGTCACACTATCAGTCAATCAATCAATCATCATCACTTTATTTGACCCTGAGGGGCAGTTTAAGCACACAGAGCAGTAAAATGCAATAATAACAGAAAAGCTCAAGTAGAAGTCTTAGTGCAGCTCAACTGGTCATCAGATCCAGTGACAGGGCAGTTTGAGGGGAGTAACAGCCCTCAGGACAAAAGTGTCCCTCCTTTGTGCCATGCAGCATCACAGCAGTGTCCAGGGGAGACAGGTGAACTCTGGACACACAACAGGAGAGCCTCTCCTAAGCCTCACTCTATGCTCTGTTGTTTGGGTCAGTGATAAGTCAGACAGTTCCCTCTGGAATGTCTTCTGCCATATTTTGTGTAGAAAGCCTGTTGCATTGCTGTAAAAAAAAAAAAAAAAAAAAAAAAAAAAAAAAAAAAAAAAAAAAAAAAAAAAAAAAAAAAAAAAAAAAAAAAAAAAAAAAAAAAAAAAAAAAAAAAAAAAAAAAAAAAAAAAAAAAACTGCTCAAATCACACAATCCAAAAGTCCTTAACTTTCACCCAATGAACTGCAAGCTGCATTTCATAGTTGGTCAAAATCCCAAAATGTTAAGTTAAATCCAGTCCTAGAGGAAGTAAGCAGAAGGAAAATGACAACATGCATCGCTAGAAAACAATTCAAACTTGTAAGTTTGAATCTTCAGCAAACTGTCATTTTAACATTTAAACAAACTTGGACACATAACCGCTTGTATCCGAATTTAAACTTTGTGCTGTTTCTTTAGTACTTTTCCTTCCAAGTCACATTCCCTCCTCGCTGCTGAAAAAGCGCTGAGCGCACGCTTCTCATTTGGCCCTTGTTCGCCTCGCGTGTTCGACTCACAGACACAGAGACAGACAGGCCAACTTTCCCGTGGCTCTGGTTTTCGACGTTTTACTTTATTTATTTTTTTCTTCCAGGATTTTCGGTCCAGCTCCATCTCTGCTTGGGTGATTAGCTCCTCGCGCACTTGTTCCTTTGACTTAAGTGTATAGACCCAAAGGTGGGAGAAGGCAGATTTCCCCCGAGAAATGTGCTTGGCAAAGATAAGGAACGGGAGCGGGGACAGGGGTTGGTCTCCAGGGGCGACGAGGTGCGACAGGGAGACGACGAAGAGGAAGGAAGAAGAAGAGAAACAAAATGGAGGACAGAGAAAGAGGGCTGTGACGCGGAACAGCGGCTAAACTTTACTCAAAAGTTCTCTTACAGTTTTTAACTTTTAACTTTCAGGATTCAAAGCACACCAGCACATTTTTATCATCTTTCAATACTTCCATAAATTACTTCTTTGAAGAAAGAAAAACAGAATGACTTAAATTACATATATTTTTGTCAACAAAAATTCTAACTAAATGTACCCCACCAAAAAATAAATAAATAAATATTTTTTTTTTTTAAAGTTTCAAAATTTTATGGGAACAAAAGGTTAAATTCTAACCTTAAAGCTACCATCTGTAATTAGACTGGCTGACCCGCCCCAGTTGTATTGTTGCCAGCTTTGACCTGAAAGAAGAAGGCCAGGTGAAAAAGAGCTCAAGCTTCAGTTGAGCCTGAACAAAGGCCAGGTGAGGTGAGAAATGGTTTCAGATCTGCCATCTACTGGTAAAAATAAAAATAAAATCAAAAATTAAGAAGCTAATAATGTACAGATGTTTTAAATGAACGTTTCCCCGGGGCTCAGACTGAAGCTGTGCAGTGTGGTCTTCTTTCCAGATATTCTCTTCTGAATGTTTCCTGTTAGCTGGGTTCTACCCCAATATGTACTGTTCCTCCTACTCTATCATGTATTCACTCTTCTTTCTGTCTTCTCCTTTGGCGCTGCTCCTCTAGTTCTGCCCCACTGGCTCTGCTCCTGTCTTCTCCTCTGCTTCTGCTCCTCTGGCTCTGCTCCTGTCTTCTCCTCTGCTTCTGCTCCTCTGGCTCTGCTCCTGTCTTCTCCTCCTCCTTTCCATGCAAAAAAAGTTACATTTTACTAAAAAGTAGAGTGTGATTTTCTCCGAGCTGACAGTGAGAGTGAATGGAGAGAGTTCATTTAAGTGTCCGCTGTGATTACTGCAGAACAAAGGCTGCAATATTCAGGCTGACCTTTGACCTCCTATCAGGAAGAAGTAATTACAGTGACTTTATTGAACAAGGAGGAGAGATAAGACTGGAACAAGATGGAGGACAGAACCATAAAGGGACTGTAGCAACATAGAGATATTCCAAGATCCAAAAAACTATTGTCATAAATAGGCTGTATTCACGTGACATCAGAGTCATATAGGCCCCGCCCTTCATCTGAAATTATGACATCATCAATTAGGAGCCTGTGATCAGTACAAGCGTTCATGGTTCTTTTTAGGTGTTTAATTTTCAACAAAAACGTGAGAGTGACTAACTGAACTGATAATGACAAAGGGAACTGAACCCTCATTCTTATGATTCGAAGTCAGACGTCTAACCCATTAGGCCACGTGGGTAATGAAGCCCTTTTATTGTCTAATTTTGGAATGAAAGGGTTGAAAGCAGTTGTTGGTGGCGCTGTGGCTTAGCAGGTCAAAATGCCTGTCTAGTGGACCTCCTGGGTTCTAATCCCAGCAGAGCCTTTTCAAATTCTATCTTTAGCATAGACTTTATATATAAATGAACACAGCTAACGCTCCAGCCGCCTCGTTCCAAATAGGAAGTGATAATGGGCGCGCTCCTGGCTCCAATTCACTTTACATCCCTCTCTCTGTAACTGCTGCAGTGAGCCTCATCATTTTGATCCTGAGGTGGAAATAAAGTAAAACAAAAAACAACTTCTCTAATAACCACACAGGGATTCAAACCCTCAGTGTTCTGATCCAAAGTCAGACATCTTTTTACTAACTGGATAACAAATAAAAACAAAACAAAACCAAAAACGTTGGCTAATATTATTTGAAACGGATAAATCAGCTCACCTGTTGCAATTAAACCTGCTCTTTATGGTCAGATGGTGTTACAACAAAGCTCAGATTTAAGTCTAACTAGAGTAACAGAGCTTCAGACAGAGCAGTGCCTCTGGTTAGCCACTGTTCAAGCTGCCTGGGATCCAGAATACACATCTCTACAATACTTTACGAAGATGTAAGTCTGGCTATCGGTGAATCTCTCCAAGTTCAGATGGATGCGATTGACAGGTGGATTAGCCAATGAGGGACATGCATGGTCTGTGCATATCAAAACAAATATGGCTGCTTATGAGGATAAAAGAAAGGAAACAATATCACAAAAGACTGAAAACTAGAAGAATCGCATCAACAATAACCGTGCTGCTAATTGTCTTTTCAAACTGCTTCACTCCCATCTCTTGCCAGCAGGGGTCGCCAAACATGTCACCAAGTGTTCAATAGGACAGTGCTATTCATGTACTTTCGATAACACTAAACTTCAATGCAGAACTGTCCAAAAGTATTGACCAAAAACAGCATGATAAGTAACTTTGCTCTGCTGACTGAGGAGATCATTGGGCGAGTGAGACAGTCCAAATCAGTCTGTGAACAATGGGTGTAATCTGCGGCGGCCCCTGACCCAAGCACTGCTGGGTAATTACAGCCCGAGGAACAGAGCAAGAGAGACAAAGTTTAAAGAGGACTAAGGCCAAACCAGGACAGGAAATTTGGGTTAGCCGCAGAGATAGAAATCAGGGATCAACCAGATAACGTTTAAAAGTTAAAGGCCAGTACAAACGTTTTGTTGTGTAGTGTAGTTTGTTATATTGTTTTTCCCCAGGGATTAAAATGTGTTACTTCTGAGTAAAAATCCCCTGTATTTTTAATAACTAGTAATAAACGTATGTGGATCAGTATTTTACATTTTGTTCATTGTAAACTGCAATATTGATCTTAACAACTCACCGAAGAAGCTGGAGGGAGTGTCTGGGGTGAGGGAAGTCTGGGCGTCCCTGCTTAGACTGCTGCCCCCGCGACCTGGCCCCCGGATAAGACGAAGAAAACGGATGGATGGGACTTAATAACAACTAAAACAAAAATAGGTCTATTGACTTCCTGTTCAAAAGTGCAGAACTGATTCTGTGTACTTGGCCCCGCCTCTTTATAGCGATACTTTGCCATAACAAGCAACAGAATCATACATGGAGAGTTTTATTTTATTTGGGCTGGGTATTATTAGGCCGTAACTACTTCTGTTTTTCATGTTTGTAAGAGTGAGGGGGGAGGAGGGGCGGGGCCTGGGGGTAGAAGAAACAGCGTGATTGGTCAAACCGGTATCCACACTTCAAATTCCGCCCCTGCAGCCCGGTGTTCATAATCAGAAACGCCTAGATTTAATCAAGGCTACAGTGTGATGTCACATAGTACTTGAAACTGCAGTGGCCACTGGAGGCAGCACATACAGTTTTTGACCAGAAAGTTGCAGATGCAGTTTGTACAAAAACTAAACAAAACTAGGAATAGTAAACAACACTATTAAAAACCATATACACAGATTTTTTGCAAAAGAAAGTTTGTTTAGTGTTTTGTTCCACTTTAACTTGGACTACACCTGGACTAAATCAGGACTAGGGAAGGACCCAACCAAGTGTATGTCAGGACTAAACTGGGTTCAAACCGGGATAAGTATGAACGTGCACAATATGTCACCAAAACACCTCCACAGTATTGCATCCACATAAGGCTGAGCGCTCTCCACAGTTCCCGGGCGAAGCTCTCCCGGGCCGGGCTTCATAACTGGAGTGACAGGGGTTACGTTAGCCGGGCTCTGGAGGTCCGTCAGATAAAGACTCCACTGTCACCATGGCGCCCAGACAATAACCGTCAACGGAGAGGGGGGCTACGTACGGCACCGCGTCCAGACCTGATGACACTGCCAGGAAATTAAATGTCAAGTCTCCGACGCTGATTCTGTCTAAATGGAGCGCTAATTACACACAAGCTAACACGCGGACAAGCTAACTCCCGATGCGGCGACGAGAGGGGAGCAGAGGGGAAGGAGTGGATGACATGTGAAGTGTATAAAGTACAAAGTGTGATTCTGTGTTTGGTTAATGTACCTAAGTGCTCCAAGACTTTTAATCCTGCTTTATTATTGTCAAAGCTTAAATGAGCACTATATAGACCTAACCTTTCTGATGAAGTGTCAACCGCTTGTCTCCATGAAGATGTTCTTGTTTTTTTTTTTTGACAATCTGACTGACAACCTATCTGGATCCACATCCAGATCTTTGTGATGGGAGCACAAACAGACAACTACAGCGGGACTGACACATGCGTCTGGAGATAAAAAAAACAACTAAACAGCTAAAAACACGTCAGCGATGCGATAGTGGACACAGCCCTCTGCTCACTCTACTTATGGCTGATCAAATATCTGTTTGGCGCTTCATCTCTGGTTTTATAAGTGTGTAGCAGGGTGGTCACAGGTACTGTAGTTTCCCACCGCTGTGCGTCTGTGATTGATTAGAAACTAGAAAAGGTGCGCACGCCTCAGTGTGATTGTCGGGGCTTTCTGCGGGTAGCTGCAAGTATAGTAACTGAAGTTATAGTCTCTGGTAGTGATCAGTTATGGAAGCCTCTTCTAATGTGTTTCTTTTATGATAAAGGTTAAAGGTGCTGTATGGAGGTTGCTGTGGTGACGGTGGCTGCTCTGAGCGCGTCCGAGCCCCATGTGGAGCCTGATCTTCAGAAGGCTACGTAAAGGTGGTGGTTTATGTCATTCATGAAGTTAACTGTCATTTCTTATATACCAGATTGCTGCTGTTGCTAATAATTTTTGCTCTCTATTCAGTCTCTGCTTTGCGAGTTTAAGTGTTTTCACTGAATAAATATGGTATTTTGATATATTAGCTAAAGTCTTACTGCGACATGGGTTGGGTTAGGCGCAATATACGGTCAGGGTTAGCACAAGTCACTTTAGCCCAAACAGGCCCCTTAGCATTAGGCACTTTAAACATCTAGAACTTGATGCACTTGGACTTAGTCCCAAGCCGTACACAAAGCACTTTAGCACGAGCACTTTAACTTCTAATATTCGCACATCCTGTATGTTTCACACAGCACCAGCACTTTAGCACAAGCACTTTAGCTTATTGTAAATGTAGGATTTCAGTTGTTGTTTTGCTTTTCATTAACGTTTGTTTTCTATATTACTAACTTTGATTTGTTGTGTTTAGTTTAAAAGTTTAATTTTGGTTAAATTCTACATTTACAAAAGTTAATTTGTTGGTTGTTTTTTACTGTTTTATTGATGGGTGCAACTTGGAAAAAAGGAAATAACTTTTAAATGATCATAACATAAAATAAAGCTTTGTAATTTTTGTACCACTTTGCCTTTGTCCTTGTTTATGGCAGCCCGACTTGTCGTTTATTATTATTATAAAAAGGGGGACCCTAACCTGCCTCCCGGCTACACGTGTATCAGCGCTGTCATGTGGCGTGCTCCTGTTTGTAATGTTCTGATATCTGTGTGTTTGGTAAATGCTGTTTGGCCACAGTCTGCTGTGTAAAGGGGGCAGTAGTTTGTTCTGTTGTTGTCACTGTACAGGTATGAGTTTGTTTCAGGGATTTTGAGCTCTGTGGATGAAAATAGCTCATAACGCTGGCTCTGGATGTGTTTGGTGATTTGTAGAATACATAAGGCTGAATATAACTCGTGTTTACTTTTTTGATAATTAAATAGTTACTTTATCTGGTAATTAGTTACTTTCATCACTAATTACTAGATAAAGTAACTATTTGGGGGAGAAGTAACAAGTAACTATGGCTAATTACTTTTTTGAAGGGTCTTACCCAACATATCCAAGTCTTTAACTTCGTCCCGTTAGCAAGTTCTACTTTTCTTTTTACAGAATCATAAATGAGACAGCGACAGTAAGTGTGTAACGTAAGCAGCATTACTGTGAATGGTTTTGGGAAGCGCAGAGCACATGTCAGTGTTGACCAATCAAACGTCAGAACACACGTACACAGCTCCTCACGTGTCCAAACACAGGGCCGTTTACTACTGATCCTGGGTCAGTTTTACTCTCTAACAGAGAAATAATAATAAGTGCACTGAGAATACAGAGGGTCGGTCTGACTCCAGATCAGATTAACAGCCAATCGCAGCAGAAAGGAAATAAATCATTAAACCAAACTTTATCTGGCTCTAAAATAATTATTTATGTTTTTTTTTTAAACTGTACAGGGGTCAAAAGTGTTGAGTCAAAACTATTCTTAATTTCTTGATCAACTGATAGACCTACTCCTACAAGATACATTTTTGTGAACTCCACTCTCAATACAATGCTGTTACTGCGCAAGGCAATATTTGTATACCCCACACACTCCATGTATCACACTTTACATGAAGCGTTTCTGATCCTATCCCCTCTGTGACTGACCTCAAAGAGCTTATGACTCACATGACACTGTGCACAAATATAGCCTCCTTCATTTTGTTCACTTCTCCATGTTCTTCTGTCCCTGAGTGATTTGGCCCTAAATAGAAGAGTGATTGTCACAGCCTCTCTGATTTACCCTCGGAATGAGTCAACAGAGCTGTAAATAGCCCCCTTTAAAAAACATCACAATACACTCCGAGCTGACTCACCCTACGCTGGTCCCCTACAGCCAAAATACTTCCTCTCTCTCCTCTCCCTCATTCCTTCCTCTCTATAATGTGACTTGAATATGCAAAACAACCTCATTATTACTGTAGCCGTGCGTTTTAAAGGTGCAGTACCTAATTTCCTGGGCGCGGGGGAGGTCACTGGTAGAGCCGTCTGATCCAGTGGCCCACAAGCTGCCAGTGTGATTCCAGCTCCCACAGGTGAATGCTGCCGTTGTGTCCTTGGGCAAGACACTTAACCCACTTGCGTTCGCTGGTGTAAATGTGTGCGAGTGGTTCTGTAATCTCCCGAGTAGCAGCGAGGAAGAGAGCAGAGCTGAGATGATTTGTCCAGTGCAGACCCAAGTGCGTTTATTACCAAAAAAACCCCCCAAAAATACAAAAATAACGGCCAAATTTTAAAACCAGCACAGCAGTAACAGCCTGTACACACAGCACCTTTTACAGAGCACCTCCCTTAATTGGCTACCCCCACACTCTGGTACAGGTAAGTACCGGCGAGTATAACTATATTTTTAAAAGTTAACCATGGCAGGTTAACATTTAACCTTTATTCAATCAATCCAGTTACAAAACTAGAGCTCTATATTCATTTAGCAGTGTTCAGTGTAGAAAAAAAAATAGACTAGAAACTTTTTAAGTTGCTCTGGCTCCCCGGTGACTCTTTTGGTCGGATCACCTAATATGGCAGACGACACAGGTAAGAATAAATTCAATTACAAGCAATTATCCAATGCGCTTAAACTCATTTCTTTTACAGGTCACCTAACCGCAAGACGTCATTTCAAGTAATAAACATCTTAAACTTCTTATAAGTTTGTCATTCTTTCCTAACCTTCATTAAACAAAATAAAGGTGTTGTCTTTTATTTGTATTAGTCTAATCATAATAAATGTGCCAGAGTAGACCCTTGTTAACATTATGGTTGCTAGGTTACGCAGTTGTGGAGTTACCTATTTCACACCTGCTCTTGTCCAACCAGGAAGGAAAATTATAACTTTACCAAAATAAAAAGTATTAAAAAAAATAATAATAGGTGAGGTTTTTAGTCATATGCACTTTAAACACTATCTCAATGGAGAGGAGGACAAAGTCAACCTGCTGGTCAGATCTGTGGAGAGGCAACTTCACTCCCAGTAAGAAGCCATGTTTTCTTAAAGGGCCTATATTAGGTTATTTTCTAATCCATATTATACTGTTGTTTCCTCATCACAGTCCTGGAGTTGTGTTTTGTTTCATTCACACATTTTTAACACACAAACCCTGTATATTTAGGCTGAGTTCTTCTCTCAAACAGAAAATTCTCTGTTCCATCTTGTGATGTCATGCGGTAATACAGGAAGTTCTCCACTGTGTTTTTAAACTCCATACACCTTCACTAGAATCATTTGGATGATTTCAGCCCTGGAATTGCCCATCTCTACTGAACTCAAGGTAAAAGGAGCTGTTAACTTGAAAAATACCTCTTCATAACATCACAAGGTGGAACGGAGCATTTTGAGCTTTGGAGATGTAGATAGACTAATAATAAAGGGTTACTCAAACATGTGAATGAAACAAACCCAACTCCAGGTATGTTTTTGTAGAGGTAACAACATTATAGCATGGCTGAAAGCTCACAAGAGTTAATTTTCTGTAATATAGGACCTTTAAGCTCTATAAACATTTGTAATTGATTACAATGCAAAACAAATATGTTTAATTCCATACTGTGGAACATTCCAGGCAAAACAATAGCATGTCCATGGGGACAAGCAAGTGGTGTACCCTAAACCTGAAAAGGTTGAATAGGGTCGTTAAGGCTGAAACTGGAGACAATAGCTGTTTACAGTTTCAGTGTAGTTAGCCCCTCCCTTCAGTCAGATATAAGGCAGTGTCCAGCAGTAATCTGACCAGAACTGAAGAAGCGGCTTGGATGAGCAGCCAAACGTCTTCACTCCTACAACGATTTATCCAGTTGACAAATTTAAACTTCATCTTTTGCTACCAAACCTGAAAAGTTATGTGTCTTTTCCTGAATATGATGGAGAACATTTCAGAAAAAAAAAACTACGGGGAAGTGTTTTGCCCAAGGAGTCAATGGCAGTATGTACAGATGCTGGGATTATACCTCCAACTTTTGTCCTCGGGGGCGAACATCTCTACCTATTTACTTTTTTTTTTTATTGAAATTGATTGTAACTGCACAATCACGTTTGAACGAGGCCACAGTGGATATAGAGGCTTCTTTTTACATGTAACCATGGAGCCGTATTGTTTACACCTTTAAATAAATCACATCATTGATCAGTTGTCAGTTGACGCGGTGAGAGGTCCTGAAGGCCAGCTCAGCGATATCTTTCCTTTAGGGCCATCCGAATAATCAATAATCAATACAGCTGAGTTACACACCTGCCAAGCACTCGAGATGTTTTTGAATGCTTGAAAACAATGAGGAAATCGACACAAGAATAAAAGATAAGCTTAGGACAGCACACTGTTCAACATAAATACATACATACATCCAGACATAGACACATACATACACATATACACACATA
>KN472364.1:0-41112 GCA_000787095.1 Periophthalmodon schlosseri
CTATTATTTGGCTAATTATATCCATTTAGAATTTTAAAAGTTAATTAATTAGATTTACTTCAAAATGTTAATTTGAATCTACTGCAAAATGTAGGCAGAATAGATGACATAATAAATCTTAAATACAAACGTGTATAGTGAGCTCACATTGTGATATAAGCTGATGGAGCTGCGTAAACATGACACGCTTTTAGCTCTTGGTGGAAATGACTTTAGAAGTTTTATTCAGAAAAAAAAAAAAAGACTCAGAAATATTTATTTTGTTTTAGATAATTAACATATTGGCACTCTGTTGACTCTAGTTTAGCACATTCTCAGTTGCACTTGTAGAGTGTGAATAACTAACCAATTAGAGAGAGGCAGAAATACCGATAGGGTCAAAGGTCACGCAGCACTAAGACCCCCCATACTGATGAGAAGATTAGACCCTCTGTGAATTACATAACACAGCTCTATATCTATAAGTGTATATCTGTTCTCTCATATACTTTATGTTTGAATGAAGTTTCCTCTTTATAAAAAGTCCAGAGTGAGTTTTGCTTTGAGTGTGGTTTTGTCAGCTGTAACTCTAGTGTGGAGGAATGCTGTTTATCTCTCAAAATAGTGTCTCCCTGTTGCACATGTTCTGAGCATCATAAACAAATGCCATCGTATGTGGACAGACAGACGTGTAAATAAACCATAATCAGTTGCTATAGTGATCTATTAAAGGTGCACTATTGAACTTTTCTGGAGGAGGATCATGGAGATCTACTTTTCTCCATGAAGACGTTAGTGCTTTGTCTGAAATGTTCCACATTAGCATTAAATGTATTTATATTGCCAAGCTACAGTACAAGACCCACTCACAGTAAAAATACAAGTATCTTTAAAGGCGCTGTGTCTGATTTTTACTGCCTTAAAAACTTGAAAAACTAAATTTTAAACAGTTTGCAGTGGTCCAGAGTTATTCCTCACTTAACTTACGCATTCAGAGCATCCTAATTATTCACAGTGATGAGTTTATAAGTGCCTTTCACAATTTTCAGAGACCAGAGCGGAGTTTTACCATCACAGTAACAACAACTACCATGCTGACACACACTTCCTGATCATCAGACAATAAAACATTTCATAGCTAAATGCAGACAGAACGTGACAGACATATTTTGATCAATATTTTGCTCAAATACTTGGGAAAAAATTGGGTAGAGGACCTTTATGGAAGAAAAATCTGTAAATGAATAATTGCAGGTTAGACAAGTTTGAAATCATACAATAAACAATCCAGGAAAAAGCAACATCTACAAGAGAAGAGCAGATGACTGACCTGCCTCCAGAAGAGTTACGTAGTGCCCCTTTAAAGCTAATGCTAACACCTCCACAAGGTAATATAATATAATCCCCTCTCAGTATTTCACATAAACACAATGACTCACACAGGCATGAATGAAACAAAGCACAAACCTGCAAACCTGCAAAAGTAAATTGTACCTTTAATAACGTATGTAATATAATTAGAAGTGGGGGCAGGGAGAGAGAGGGATATTTCCACACAGCTGTTGGGGATCACACTGGGATAACATCGGAATCTGGTGTCAGGACAGAACAACAATAACAGCGTCATTACAGATCATTATATAAAGCAAAACACAGGGCTGGGAATGTGTGCGAGTTTTGTCATTACTTCTAAGTGATGTGGTGCATGCTCTAATAAATGGACCTTACATATTTCAACCTATTGCTGAGTTTCAGAGGACAGCACATTCTATAGGCCAACAGTATTTAATGCAGATGGGGGCACCTAGAATTAATTGTCAATTGTCAAAATCCAGATTTTTGTTGCAGTATAGAGAGTTCTTGGGTCTAGTCACTAATAGAAATGATCATCTGTGAATTTACCTTTTGTATATTGTCTCTTGCCCGTCATCTGGGACTAACCCAAGAATCTGGTGGTTTTCAGATTCTAGAATGGGGGCAATTGATCCTTTGCAGTGACATCATGCTGGGGGTTTTCTGCGTGGATGCCTATGGCGGCATGTTCAGCAGTTACCATGGTGACACATTGCACACATTAGCAAACACTGTCAAAAATGTTTTAAGATTGTCTGAAAACTCAAGAAAAAAATATAAAATGGATTTTAATGAGAAATATTTTCAGGAGCCTGTGATCAATCGAAGCGTTCATGGTTCTGTTTAGGAGTTTGATTTTCAACAAAAAAAGTGAGAGTGACTAACTGAAAAACTGTTCGCTAATGTTAGCTAGCTGTTATGTAATATAATGTTATTTGAGAGGGACTTGTTTAACAGCACAAATCATCTCACCTGTTGTAGTTCCAGCTAAGTCAGTTCTTTCTGGTCAGATTGTGTTAAAACAAAGTTCAGGTTAAAGTCTAAGTGACAGAACTTCAGACAGAGCAGAACCTCCAGTTAACATCACACCCCCAGGGAATGTTGATGACATCAGCTGCAAAGTATCAATAGCCAGATTTCCCTGTTGATTACACTTTACTTTCCAATGAAATATCCAAAATGTTTGAACTGATCATTTCTGTTTCTGACACTGTATTACAATATTCACTTTACCTGCTCCATCTCTATTAAATATAGAATGTAGTGAGCCCCTCTGTAGCCCAGCAAGAGCCGCCTGGAGTTGACTATGTGTCTTGCTCATTCCAACAATATGCTCTAGTTCAAAGTAGAAATTGAACCGATAACCATCTTGTCTATTGGCAGCCTGCTTGAGCTGCTGTGCCACTGTGCCACGGCCTATTCTTTGACCAGCTGAACAAATGAGGTCTCAGTTTGGCCGTGCATTTTAATGACAGACGATAAAATGTGAGCTATGGAATCGCTGCAGTGCTAAATCAACGCTAAAGACTCGTCGGGATTTGGACAGTGTCCCGAGTGGATGAGAGGGGGAGGACAGGGGAGCGCAGGGGAGCACAGGGGAGCGCAGGGGGGCGCAGGGGAACGCAGGGGAGTGCAGGGGAACGCAGGGGAGTGCAGGGGGAAGCAGGGGACACTGGACATAAACACGTCTCATAATAGAGCCTCAAATCCACACGGCTCCACAGAGAGACAGAGAGAGAAAAGAGAGAGAGGGAGGGAAGAGAGAGAGAGAGAGAGAGGAGAGGGGGAGAGGAGAGAGGGAGGGAGGCAAAAGGAAGGAAGAGAGAGAGAGAGGGAAGAGAGAGAGAGGGAAGGGAGAGAGAGGGAGAGTAGAGAGGGAGGGAGAGAGAAGGAGGGAAGAGAGAGGGAAGAGAGAGGGGGATGGATGAAGGGAGAGAGGGAGGGAAGAGAGAGGGGGGAGGGAGACAGAGAGTGGAGGGGGAGAGGGAGAGGAGACCGAGAGAGAGAGAGAAAAGAGGGAAAGATAGGAGAGAGAATGGAGGGGGAGAGGGAGAGAAAGAAAGGGAAAGGAAGAGAGAGAGGGGTTAGAGAGAGACCGAGAGAAAGATGGAAGAGAGAGGGGTAAGAGAGGGAAAGATGAGAGAGAGGAAGAAAGAGAGACGGGGAAAGAGAGCGGAGAGGGAGCTAAGAGAGAGGGAGATGGGGTAGAGGGAGTGAGGGAGAGAGAGAGATGGAAGGGGCGGAGAGAGAAAAAGAGAGGGAGAAGGAGAAAGACAGAGGGGGCAGAGAGAGAGAGAGAGGTTGTAAGAAAAAAAGAGGGAAAGACAGCAATAGAGAGAGATAGAGGTGAGAGAAAGAGAGGGAGGGAAGGACGGAGAGATGGGGAAGGAGAAAGGGGTATGAGAGGGAGAGAGAGAAAGAATTATAAAGGGGTAGAGAGGAGAGGGGGCAGTCGAAGAGGTAGTGAGGTAGGAGATAAACACTTTTTATGTGCACTAACTCTCTGGGTTGTAACATGTTGGCAGACAGATATTCTCATCTTAAAGTTCCAGAGTTCATCCCTCCATTTCCACAACATGTCTGTGGCTCCTGTCTGTGGCCCCTGTCTGTGGCCCCTGTCTGTGGCCCCTGTCTGTGGCCCCTGTCTGTGGCCCCTGTCTGTGGCCCCTGTCTGTGGCCCCTGTCTGTGGCCCCTGTCTGTGGCCCCTGTCTGTGGCCCCTGTCTGTGGCCCCTGTCTGTGGCCCCTGTCTGTGGCCCCTGTCTGTGGCCCCTGTCTGTGGCCCCTGTCTGTGGCCCCTGTCTGTGGCCCCTGTCTGTGGCCCCTGTCTGTGGCCCACTCACACCACACTGACACCCATACAGGCAACAAGGGTGAAGTGTCCTGCCAAAGGACACGAGTTCTGTCGACCTAATTGCTAATATGTTCCGCTGTTACTTTTCTGTGTTTAGGCGGCGACGAAGCTCCTGGATGAGATGTGCCTGTTGACAGCACAGTCTCTGATCTCCATGGAAACGGCAGAACACTTCCAGGTCCTGAAGATGTTGGGAGAGGGGTCCTATGGGAGGGTCATGCTCGCTGTGCACAAGAAGAGAGGTGACTAAATATGGATTTAATGGAAACTTTGTGTGTAGCCTGTGTAAAACAGGTCTTTTGGCAAGTTGCATCACACTGAAGAAGTATGGGTGACTTATTCAAATTCCAGAAAAATATACATACAAAAAACAGACAAAATATAAGTACATAAGTCCATTTCAAACAGGGGCAGGTGTGAGTATATTGTAAATGTTTACTGTAAATGTTTATCACCATATATGGAAAGTGAAACTGACTCTAGACAAGGAAGACAAATCTTGTTTTTTGCAGATTAACAATAACCTTATTATACTGCTGTCCATACATGCAGGTAATTTAGCAAGAAAGCTGTTGAAACCTGTTTAAAATACCAAAAATCTAGACCTAAAAACTAAATACATTTTGAAATGACTCAAATCAAGATCAGTTTTCTGAATTTAGGTGATTTAAACTCATATATTCAGTTTTGAAAATAAAAAATGTTCTAGGAGGATAAAGTCTTGTGTAAATGTGCTACTTATTTATATTATTATTATTATTATTATTATTATTATTATTATTATCACATTTATTTATTTTGTTTATTACAAATGAAAGATAACAAGATCATATTTCAGGGAGTATTTCCAATTTCAGTCTAGGATCAATGTAAAGTCTTCTGTGTCTGAACTGAACCTGAGCACTTTATAACTATTGCTAGTAACTTTTATTATTAAGTCCTGGCTCCTGGACACCTGAATTTCTCCTAAGGGGGATGAATAAATTATCTATCCGTCTATCTGTCTATCATCTATCTCTCTATCCTGCAGGCACTCCGATGGCCCTGAAGTTCTTCCCGCGTGAGTCCACCTCCATGGTCTCGTTCCTCCGGGAGTATAACCTCTCTCTCTCCTTCTGCACCCATCCCTCGCTCACCCGCGCTCTGGGCATCGCGTACAGCACCCCCTCACACTACGTGTTCGCCCAGCAGGCCAGTCTGTTTGGAGACCTGTACGACGTCATTATACCAGAGGTCAGGAAACAGTACCGGTCACGATACAAGAGCTAAATCCTCACACATCCTCAAGTAGTTAAGAGAATTTTGAATACTATTATGAAAAATCACTTATTTTGTGGAGACATAAACTTGTGAACCTAGTAATAAGAGTCTCAGTCTTCTCTCCAGACCCTGCTGCATCTGTAGGTGTCATTGGGTCAGTCCTCGGCCAATTAGAACAATCTTTACAGCCAAAAAACACAACCGATCATCTTATGGACACATGGACATTTTTGTATTTTCCTGAAAATCTTGAAAAAATTGCATTGTTATTATGCCATGAGGCTAGCGATTTGTAAAGTCTGTACATTCTCTCCACACTCATCGTCAGCCCAGACCACCAACCACTCACGTTTGTTTGTTTGTTTGTTTGTTTGTTTGTTGTGGTGCAGGTGGGGATGGAGGAGGAGAGCTGTCAGAGCGTGGTGTCTCAGCTGTGTGGAGCTCTGTCCCATCTGCACTCGCTCGGCTTCGTCCACAGAGACCTGAAACCAGAGAACGTGTTCCTGTGCGACGCGGCCTGTCGCTGGGTCAAACTGGGAGACTTCGGCATGGTGCGTGTGTGCATACATTTACACAGGGGTACTTCAGAGGTCACTGATCTCTGCACTCGTTCATACGTAAAAGACGGCATTTACCTTCATAAGGGCTCTGTCTCTGTGTGGACTCTTTGTACCACTGTGTCATGAGAAACCATTGACCCATGCACTCTCATTCGTGCACCTGCCCCCAGACAAAAGGGCAACGTGGACTTCCAGTAAGATGCCCTACAATTACTCATCTGATACGGCAAAAGTAGAGATCTGACCTGTAACTTGGCCTTTTAGAAACACCTGCTTGTCTCCATGGAGATATACAAGTTTAATGCCTTTTATGTACGTCTTTTATGTAAGGTGATGGACAAAATCACTGTGTAGTTATGATGAGTTAGCCTTGGACACAGTGAATTATCTTATCTTCTCGATCTATTCTATGTATTTGACGTCAAAATTCCAACCCTCCTTCCTTTTCATTTTCCACCAGGTCAAACCCAGAGGCACTAAGGTCCCGGAGGTGTGGTACAGCTCTCCATACTGCCCACCAGAGGCAGAGGTGGCTCGGGGTAACGTGGACTGCTGGAGCTCTGGAGGTGGAGGAGATGGGGGCGGAAGAGAGGAGCGTCCCAAACGTGTGTGGGTCCCGGTGGAGCCCTGTACTGACAGCTGGGCTCTGGGAATCCTCACCTATGCTATGCTAACAGGTAGCCACCCCTGGTCTGAAACAGCGAGCGACTGCATATCCTATCTCAAATACAAGGAGTGGTTTGACTCTGAGAAAAGCCCAGAAGACGAGCTCGATGTTTGGGCTTGTGAAGGAGAGGGTCAGGGGCAAAAGAAACTTGGAGCTCCAGTAGCACCTCAGTTCAGCTGTTTTACCCCTCTGGCTTGTTCGTTCTTCCAGGCCCTACTAGACCCCAGGCCCAAGCAGCGCGGACAGCCCGCAGACATGCTGGCGTTCCTGGGAGCGGAGTGGATGAGGGAGGCGGAGAGGGAGAGGCTAGACCAGGAGAGGAGGAAGAGCAAAGGAGCCATCAGCAATGTGAAAGATCTGGAAGGGAGGAGAGAACGCTGAGATGCTTAGAACTTTGACTTTAATGATGTAAAAGGAGAATTACTTGGACACAGCAGCTCAAAAGTACAAAACAATGAAAACACCTAAACATCTATGGCCTGGACTGGAACAATTCTGCAACATTCTGAAAAACAAAGATGGGGAAATTCCACAGTTTGGCATTAAACTTAACTATCTCCATGGAGACAAGCAAGGATACCACCAAATTAGGAGTCAGATTTGTGGGCAGTAACATCTGTGAATGAATACAAGATAGAAAAGTTAAAAGTAAAGCCATAGCATCTCCATGGAAACAGATGGCAGAAAAGTTCACAGTGCAAAGAAAAGCTTCTGTAGCAATCCATCCATCCATACATATTCTTCTAAGCAGGGATGTCCAGACCAGGGTAGGCGTCCAGGAGACATCCGGTACAGATGCCTGAGCCACCTCATCTGGCTCCTCTTCACGTGGAGGAGCAGTGGCTCGAGTCTGAGCTCTACCTTCTCTGTGAATGAGCTCCTCTCCACAATCTAAAAACACCAGAACATGAGGCTCAACGATGAACAAAAACATCCTCTTTTTCTCTTTTGCCTTCCTCTATTTTCCTAAGACGTTATCTGACTGTACTTTGGTCCTGGCCATACTTGGACAGTCTGTAGTTGTCTGAAGTAGGCTACATTATGTTATGCTCTTGATTTGAACAGTTGAACTACTAAGAATATTATGAAATAAAAATAGAAATAGAAATGATGCCATGGACACCCAGGATTTTGACCTTACAAACAGCCTCACACGGCCTTGTATATACTCTCTTGGAAACCACTTCATCAGGCCAAGCTGTTTTTCTGAATCAGCATTTTACAGCCATAGAAAAAGTTGTGATGGATATGAGTACATGATATGTGTGGTTCAGATATTTAAAGTGCATTAAAACCATATTTATAAAGTGTAACAGGTGCAGTGAGAGTGGAGCCCTGTAAATCCACTGGGGTTTGTAAAGGCGGAGTTCTATTTAGGTGTGTGAAATATACTGTATGTCATATAGGAGCCGTGTAAACAGGCCGTAGAGATGTTACATAAGTCTGAAGGAAAATGTCTGCTTAGTTTCAGCACAAGAAACTCCAGATGCCCCGCCAACTCCTCACACTGCAAAAACTCAGTATCTTAAGTTGCGTTAAAATCACTTCATTTTAAAAAAATTATTATTATTTTTTTTTTTATTGTAGTCATTTCAACTAGATTTTTAATAGATTTTTTATATGCATCTGGGTATTTCCACTTTCCAAAAGGTTTCTTGTTTCTATACATTACCTGCATTATAATTCAATGTGAGTGATTTTTGTTTTCAAATAAATAAATAAATAAAGTAAAAACAAACTCAAAGATCAAAAATCCAGAAGATAATGTTGATAATGACAAAAATGAATTATTAAGACAATCAGAAATGTGCTAAAACATTCCTGGAAATATTGTGGTTAAAGTTTCAGTCAGAATTAATGCACTGTAAAACTATCCACGAAAACACAGAATCCCTTTCCCCCTGTGTTTATTTTTATTTGGCTCTTTTTGTAACCCATCCATCAATTTTCTTCCTCTTATCCGGGGCCGGGTCACGGGGGCAGCAGTCTAAGCAGGGACTTGCAGACTTCCCTCACCCCAGACACTTTCTCCAGCTCCTCCGGTGGGACCCCAAGGTGTTCCCAGGCCAGCCGAGAGACATAGTCCCTCCAGTGTGTCCTGGGTCCTCACTGAGGGCCTCCTCCCGATGAGACTGGGTCTTTTTGTTACCTTTTTTATTTTATTTTTTTTTTACTAAAGACAATGTAGGCCTACTGGATATTCAAATTTAGCATATTTCCCCCCCAAAAATAAAATAGTAATAATTATTCATATATTGTTTGCAGTGCAGTTTGAGCAGACGATCTTCACATGTCACTGTGTTGTGTTTTAGAGAGGTTTTTTTTTTGTTGGGTTTTTTTTTGAGTGTCAAAATGTGACATAAGTTACTATAGGGTTTAGAGGCAGCACTTACCAACAGTTAGCACTTGTTAGCACTCGTTAGCACATGCTAGCACTAACAAACTGTAAATGTACAGATGTAATAAATGCACATTATATTTTTATAGTTCTCACCAGGATTATTTTGTTTACTCTTTTTCTGTTTTGTACAGTTACACTTTTCTGGGGCTTTTAAATATGACTTCTACTTCTTTTTTTTTGCAATTTTTGCAACATTTGTAAATAAATGCTTTAACTGAACTGCTCCGTCTTTCTATTTTGTTTGCATAATATTGACTTTATATCAGATGCCCTGGCACAGCCAGCCACATTACACTAAAAAACGATATAGAAAGATAAAATATTCTTAATTCAAGCTTTTATTGTATCTAGATTTTTTTGCGGTGTACTTTGACTGGGTGGACAATTTGGGATGTTTGCCCAGGGACACAACACTATGCATCTCACTAGATGCATATTGTTGTGTCCCTGGGCAAACAGGGACACAACCTTCACTAGAATTATTTGGATGATTTCATCCCTGGAATTGCCAATCTCTACTGAACTTAAGGTCAAATTAGCTGTTAACTTGAAAACTACCACTTCAAGGTGGAACAGAGTATTTTGAGATTTGGAGATGTAGACAGACTAATAATAAAGTGTTACTCAAACATGTGTGAATGAAACAAAACACAACTCCAGGTATGTTTTTGAGGAGGTAACAATAATATAACTAGGCTTAAACAAATAATTACAGGACAAACAAGTGGACAGGTATTCAGACTAAAAGTGTGGGTAAACGTTTTGTGCCTTTTTCATTTGAACATCGTCAGAGCAGAGGCCTGTATTTTGAATGGCTCCTAGACTATTTTCCACGCTCAGTCGTCCTCAGTCCTAATCCAGCCACTACTGTCTGCTGTGTGTGCCAATGCTTCACCTGATCTGTGACGGCCCAGTGGAAAGTAAAAAGTGACGTAAGAGAAACTGAGAGCCGACCCCAGGCCCGCTCTAATAAAAGCCGTAGACTCCTAAATAACACGAGGAGGAGGTGAAAACGAGCTCCTGCTGACAGCACTGTGTGTGTTATGTGTCCAGTGCAGGCTACACTCACAATCTAATGACCTTATTCTGCTCGCTCACTTTTACCTCTAAACGCTACCACTGATACTGTGCAGTGACGTCACGCTGGGGTTGTTCTGCATGTAAGTCTATGACGGAATGTTCAGCAGTTACCATGGTGACACAACGCACATATTAGCAATAACTACCAAAACCGTTTCAAAATTGTCTGAAAACTCGTGAAAAAATACAAAATGGATTTAAAGAGCACATTTTCAGGAGCCTGTGATCAATCTGAGCGTTCATGGTCCTGTTTAGGTGTTTGATTTTCAACAAAAACATGAGAGTGACCAACTGAAAAACTGTTATTTTAGACTTGTTAAACAGCACAAATCATCTCACCTGTTGGAGTTCCAGATAAGTCAGCTCTTTATGGTCATTGTGTTGAAACAAAGCTCATATTAAAGTCTAACCTGAGTAACAGAGCTTCAGACAGAGCAGTGCAATTAAAGTCTACCTGAGTAACAGAGCTTCAGACAGAGCAGTGCACTCAATTAGCATCACACCCCCAGGGAAAGTTGATGACATCAGATAAAGTCAAAATAATATACAACCCCAATGACAATGGCAGTGCCCACGGCAACTTCTGGAATAAGATGAATAGAAATACAGATCATATTTTCAGTCAGTCCATAGGTTTCAGAATGGTAAGTTATTAAGACTGTTGTCATAGCGGTTAACAATTTAAAACAAAATTGGAAAAAGTAGTCAGAATGTTGCATAGAACAAGAAGCTGAAACCCATGAATTGGAAATAGTTAAAAAATTGGATTATTTAAAGTGGCACTATGTAAATTTTCTGATGGAGGGTTTGCCACCTGCTTGTCTCCATGGAGATGTTATTTCTTGGCCTAAAATATTCCACAGTATGACTTTAAACTTGCTTGCTCCTGCATGCAAATAATGATGCCAGGCCAAGTTCCAGTTCAGATCTGTGGAGAGGCGTCCCTACTCTCAGTAAGAATGCATGTTTTTTCATGTGTTTTAGCAATAACAGTCAAATAAATGCAACATAAGATAAGTTTCATGCCATGCTGTGGAAGATTTCAAACAAAGCAAACATCTCCATGGAAAAAAGCAGGTGACGGATGCCTCACCAGAAAAGTTACACAGTGCTTCTTTAAGACTATTCAAAAATAAAATGCCTGGTTACAAGTCTGGTCGTTTCACACGCTGTTGACCTTGGTGATAAGTTTCCTCTTAAATCACAACATCAAGTGCAAGGCTCATGTTTCCACGGAGACTTCAAACAGACTATGCCTTTGACCTTTGACCTGTGACCCTCTCTAAATCACAGGCACACGGGCACTGCCTCGGCACTTCCCTGTTTGTGCTTCTCTTCAAACTCATCAATATTATGACCCTGACCGCCAAGGCTCCACACACGTGCGGTTTCACACTTGTCTTGGTCCTGCTTTGGTTTAGTTTAGTCTTCATGTAGACCTGGTTTAGTCCTGGTTTAGTCCCGGTTTAGCCCTGGTTTGTTGCTGGTTTAGTGCTGGTTCTGGTTTAGTCCTGGTTTTGTCATGTTATAGTCCAGATTAAGTGCTGGTTTGGTTCCGGTTTTAATCCTGGTTTAGTCCTGGTCTAGTTCTGGATTAGTCCTGGTCTAGTCTTGGTTTAGTTCCAGGTTTAGTCTTGGCTTAGTGCCTCACTCATGGTGCATGCTGTTGTTGTGCCACTTGGCAAGACACACTGTCCACACTGTATCAAACTAAGAGTGGGAGTATGTGTTAAATGATAAAAATTTAAATAAAATGTTGCTCTGTTAAAATGATGCTCTGCTTCTGTTGATTCTTGTGTCGGTTCAGCGTTAATCAGTGTAAAATGCAGACAAATTGAAAAGAAAAAGATTGAGTTCTTTTAAAAAAAATGGATTCAAAAGAGCCGACTCGTAAACAAAAGTCACATCACTACCACAAACACATTTAGTCAGGGATCAAATGTGGAAATCTAGCATAGATTTTTGTCTCTGAATATAACACACAACCACCTGTGATATCAAAGCATCAGAGGGAGTCTTTAGAAACCAGATCTCTCCATGAATTAGAGACTCGTTAAAAGCTGACAGTTTGATGGGTCCCGCGCTGGAGGGGTACAGCCAGCCCCCCTCCTCTGGGTCAACCTTTCACCCTATCTGTTGAATTAGCACTATGCAGAATGTGACACTGGACACGCTTAGGGAGAGAGAAAGGAGAACGAAACCTGACGAGAGCCGGCTCCGAAATGTGTTATTCCTCCACAAGTGGAATCCCAAATACTCATTAAACCAGAGAAATACAAAATGTGGTTTTCAAATGCTTCTTCTGCGGGTGTGAAACAGCCGAACAGCAAGGCCAGGATACTTTTAAGATCAGGTATCAGATTACAGAGCTGTTGACCTGGTTTATGGTTAATATCTCTATCTGTCTCTGTAATTACTGGGTCAATCCACATGATACAAAAACGTACGCAAAGTTCTGTCAGCATAAATGAACTTTTTTTTATTTTTTATCATAATATCGTGAGAAAATGGTGACGTTAGTGAGCAAGTGAGCGACATTCAACCACAAAGATGTGATTGTTGTCAGTCAACCTCAAGCCATAAGATTATTAATAATTCTTGCCGCAATTAAAATAATAAAATATACACTATAGGCTTATTGTTTTAATGCAATATGAGACACAGCAATTTGCGGTTTTATTAGATATATAAAATAAAAAACCCAAAAATGTTGAACCTGACGCCTCTAAGTGACATATTAACATTGTAGAGTCTTTACAGTTTTATGGTGGAGTTTGCTGTGTAACTGTCAGACTGCAGATGTGTTGACCTGGTTTCTGGTTAATATCTCTGTAATTACTGGGTCAATCCACATGAAAC
Source organism: Periophthalmodon schlosseri (assembly GCA_000787095.1). NCBI lineage: Eukaryota > Metazoa > Chordata > Actinopteri > Gobiiformes > Gobiidae > Periophthalmodon > Periophthalmodon schlosseri. The sequence continues at coordinate 13,013 of KN472364.1, forward strand.
AAAAACATGCACAGAGTTTCTGTCTCACAATATCTTGAGAAAGTGGTGTCATTGTTCCCAACCCCAAAGATGTGACAGATGATAAAGAGCTTTGAGCCTAGAAGGTGGAAAAGCGCTATATCAAAATGTGAGCAGTTAGTATTTACCATGTGATATGTCACTCAACTTCAAATAATGTGATAAAAAGTAATAAAATATACACTACAGACTTATTGTTTCAATGCAATATGAGACCCTGTATCAAATATATAAAATATATAAAATGAAAACCCAAAACCTGATCGTTTCTGTAAGTTACGGGGCCTTGAACCTACTGTAGGCTGTGTGACATATTAACACTGTAGAGTATTTACGGTTCTATGGTGGAGTTTGCTGTGTAAATGTCAGACTGCAGATGTGTTGCCTGGTTTGTGGTTAATATCTCTGTAATTGCTGGGTCTATCCACATGAAACATAAAGTTCTGTGTATTCTCTGTCAGTGTAAATAAACAAAATTCAAATGATTTTTTCACATTAGTTTGAGAAAGTGGAGCCATTATTTAGCCCCAAAGACGTGATTGTTGTCAGTCAACTTCAAGCCTTAAGATTAAAATGGAAAGTTTGTGGAAAAATCTCTAACGAATATTGATTGGTTAAACATTTATGGATAAGAAGGTTGGCTATTTCTTCCAAAAACAGTAGGACTCCTGTAGAGTTATATAGACCCCTGCCCTCCTTCTGAAATCATGACATTATAAAATCCCAGAACTTGACTTCACCCTATAAGAACAAAAATCTGCGTAGAAATAATAATAATCATTAAACTTGTTTAAAATATGTGTTAACAGTGGTTTTCAAATTCTCCTGCAGGTGTGAAACAGCCCAACAGCAAGGCCAAAAATGCAGGCCAGAATACTTTTAATATGAGATCACAGCAAGTATTAGACTGCATGCAATGAAACAGTCAGAGGTGGGTAGTAGTACTCACATTTACTCAATTACATTTACTCGAGTAACTTTTTAAAGAAATTCTACTTTTCAGAGTGTTTTTCTAGCAGTATACTTTTACTCCTATTAAGTAATATTTTATTATTAGTAACAGTACTCTTATTTGAATAAAAGTTGTGGTTCCTCTTCCCACTGTGAGTAAGTCTAAAGTGATGTTGACAATATGAAATGATTTGAACATTTGTGTTTCTTGCAGCTCCTTCAGATATGATTTAGTTTGGGTCATTTTTGTGTCTCTCTGCACATACCAGATTTTGTGCATTATTTCATGTTTTGTCCTTCAAATTACATTCACTTAAAAAAAATCAGATATTACGTCCCGATAGTTACTCTTTAACTTACTTGAGTAGTACTTTTCCCCAAATACTTTCTTACTCTTACTTGAGTAATTTCTTGGACCACTACTTTGTACTTCTACTTTAGTAATATTATTTTGAAGTAACTACTTTTGTACTCTTACCTGAGTACAATTTTGACTACTTTTGGCTATACCTCTGGATATAGCGTTATATAAAAATGTGATCATTTACCAAGGTCAGTTATCGTCTATTACACTTAAACTCTGCATATTAATAATGATTTTTGCAAGGATATAAAACATACAGGATAGACTTATACACATGTCGTGGAGTCAGTTTTTCCAACTGTGTATATGGTGTCTTCATAAGAAATATCAAAAGGAACAGTCACATATGTTTAACCTGATCATTCAACAATCAGAATACAGCCATTTAAAGTGGGACTAAACTCCGCCCACAATCACATTTCAAATACAGCTGCTAAACTGGGAAGTATCTGAAGGACTAAAGGGAAGAGTGAGGGGGGAGAGGGGCGGGGTCTGGAGGCCTAAAGGGGGGAGTGAGAGAGGAGGAGGGGCGGGGGCTGGAGGACTAAAGGGGAGAGTGAGGGGGGATGAGGGATGCGGTCTTGACATATAAGGAACAGTGTGATTGGTCTAACAGGTATCCACACTTCAGACTCCGCCCCTGCAGCCAGGTGTTTGTAATGAGAAACACCTGGGCTGTAACAGGGCAGTCTTTTGTAATGTCACCACCTACTTGAAATTGCAAAAGCCACTGAAGGCATCACACACTTAGATTTAGGCGTTTTTAACCAGCGAGCTGCAAATGTACCTAGTTTTGTACTAAGGCTGCCAAAAAACATGACTAGGAACGGTAGATAATGATATTAAAACTCCATGTGCACAGATTAGAAGTGAAAAAGTTGATTTAGAGTTTAGACTTTAACCTTCCTCTGATCTCCAGTTTCTCACAGGCCACTGGACCAGACATGCTGCCTACAGTGAACTCTACACTTGGTCCTAATCAGGCGCATGATGATGGACAAACATAATTTGGACCAGAGCTCAGCGCGTTTGAGCCAGGACACATTTGTACCCTGAGAACGTGTGTGAGGCCTGCTCTTTCCAAGTACCAGACGTGTTCTGGTGTAACTCTGATCTGAACAAATCCTTCAAACTGACACGAGCCCCAGGTTTCAAATGCAGACGGAAGAACAGCGTAGACTGAAGCATAGGGCACATTCAGAATAGTGTTACATTTTGTCATAGTTATTTTTGGCTCTAAAAACTATATCCATTAATTATACATTTATCATTTATAATGAATGAATGTACAATTTGATTAATTCTGTTTTGAAGTTTCAGTAGTAACTTTACATGTCAGTAGCTGCCAAGAGTGTGTAGCTGCAGCTGCTGTAGTGGAGGTTTAGCTCTTTTGGCTGGAGACCAGAACTCCACTTCGTAACATCTGGAGTCAAAAAACAAACTTTTTTTTAATGAGGCAAGTTAATAATGTACAATATCCACATGGTTAAGTTGGTTAAGGTTAGGGGTCAATAATCGAGTATTAAAGAGGACATATTGTACTTGTGTGTGCTATCTATGACACCCGCGGATCATGTTATAATTTGGACATTTTAAATTGCTATACTGCTCTAAAACGACTTCATAAAAGAAACGAGTCGGCTAATTTTTGCGTTAGAAAACTGCAGTGCCCAATGGGAGCTGACGTCGCCGTAAACGTCATCACAACAAAGACCCGTGTAGCTGTCGGCCCCACCTATGGATACCTGCAGGTCACACTAGCGAGTAGCTTATTTTTTTTTTTTCCATTTGCACAAAAATTACTTCGCAACGCTGCCGAATCCTACGTGTATCACTGATAAACAACATAAAATTGGAGAACGAAGTAAGTACAGAGCAGTGGGCGTGTACCGGTGGCACTGAAAACAGGGTTTCATCAGAGCAATGACGTCTTGAATACAGGGGTATAAAGATTACTCAAACATCCACGAATCACTCTAAAAACAACTATGAGGGGGTAAATGTGTAGGGGGAGCTATAAGATGGTTAAAAGTTCTATAAAGTCGATTTTGCAGAATGGGTCCACTTTACAATCAGTGTGTGGAAATGTGTTTTGACCCATTCTTCTGAGTGACAATCATGGACCCTCCAGGTTGAATGAGGGATTACAACGCTGAGTTGCTTAACCCAAATTCCATTATACTAGCCAATATCCCTCACACGCTCATCTTGATGTCCACTGCGGTCGGACTCACCCCATGGCAGGAGGACAGGGTGAAGTGGGGTGAGCGCGAATACGAGAAAGATGGATGGAGCTCAGGAGGTGGTCATTTCTGTGTGTCAATCTGCAGAGCAACTTATCACCTCTTCTATCAGGGGGAAATCTCTGCTGTCTGCGCACACATGGCCTGAACTGCTGGGGTTGTCAAAGTATCGAAAATCATACACTAATCTATACTAAAAGTAGTATCAAAACTAGATACTCATTTGAACAGGTATCGATACTAAAAAAGTCACATTCAAAGGACAGAAATGAACCTTTCCTGAATATCTTTAGAATGATCTTGAGCTGCATCAGAACAAGTATAAGACACATAGACTAGATATGAATGTGTGGACCCTGTATCGGGATTGTAGACTGTATACATAAATGGACATAGCTAACCTGCTAGCTGCCACGTTTCAAATAGGAAGTGAGCATGGGCGTGCTTCCTGCTCCATTGACTCGGCCATTTTGGCTTTAAAAAGTTTGTATTAACCCGCTCTACATGACCCTGGTCTTTTTATTTCTCTATTATGTCTATAAATCAAGACATGTACATTAATAACAGACAAATCAGGCGCCTTCTTTCCCTGAGGTCGCGCCCGCTAGCGTTTGATTGACAGCATTGCTAAGCGCCTGCTCCCTTCTAAACCAGTGGTGTGGACGGGAACGGACGTTACCTTCAAGAGCCTCGCTCCAGATTGGCTCTTTGGTTGCTATGATGCTCCAAATATAGAACTCGGCTCCAAATTCGCTCCTATAACTGCTAGCCTTGATGAGCTTCATTTGACTGGAGTTGAATGCTATGGGCGACGTCACACTCACTTAGTCCACTTCTTTATACAGTCTATGATCGGGATATATATTGTATCATGACGTACTTGGCAACACACAGCCCTAGTGTGACTATTGTGCTGGACTATTGTGCTGTTATAATGTGTATAAAGTGTTGAGGTGTGAAACATAAAACACACAAACTCTTAAATGGCTTCTTTAAAATGATTTATTGCCCCGTGCTCTTTAAATTGGTCACAAATCATAAGTCAGTTACAGCCGACGTGGAATGAGAGACTTTGAGACAATGACCATTTTTTAGCAACAAAAGCCATGTAAACACAATACACAGTGCATCAGCTGTCTGCTCTCTCAATACCATTACATTACTGTTAGTTCAATTTGACACAAGAAAACATAAGAAAAGGCAAAAAATAGAAGAAATTCACAGTAAAGAAAGTCTGACTATTCAGTTCAAATGAATGTAAACAGCTAAAATGGTGACAGTAAGCATATACATACACACACGTATTTAAACAATATTCAAACTTACACTTAAGACATTCATGATGAGAAATTATGACAATCTCTCTATGTAGCCCCATTCATTTTAAATCAACTATAGTGAGCAAATGAAGCATGAAAACAAAATAGTATCGTCACTTCATAAACCTGTGTAAAACGCCGTATATAATTTCATAATTGCACATTCTGACAGTTAAGCTCTGTCTCCATTTTGTACGATCCTTAAACCTAAAGACATTTACTTCATTTAGTACTTTTTCTGCAAGCAGATATACATTTTCTGATATTGTTAAGTTAATGCGGTCCTTAATATTACGCAGTATTGTCATGTTGAGATTATTATGGCAACGCAAAATGTGTAAAATGATTGGGGATTGTAGCATGTTTTTTATTGTGGAGTTACTGTACAGCAGCCCTGTCATGATGATCATCGTTCAGTATATGAAAGATGGAACTTTTTTTGGGGGGTCAGTATTTATTATGTGTACATTTTCTTTGCACTACTGGGGAAATTTTTGTTATTTTTTGCAATAGGATAAAATTTAAGCCGTAAAAGGTTGAATGAATAACTTGTATGACTCATTACAGACGCAAACTAAGAACTAAAGTATTTCATTCTGCTGTTTATTGCAGCTCATGATTTTTTTTAACAATATTGCACATTTAGAATAGTTTAAATAGTAGTTTGAATCTGCTTTTGGATTTTTTGTCAGTGACATAAATTGGTTTCAGTATTCAGTATCAGAATTATCGTCTATATTTACTTCAGCAATATATCAAACTTCAAAATTTGTTATCGTGACTGGCCTAGAGCACAGTAAAGGCCCTTCTGCCTCTAAAACACTGCAGGTTAAAATTGCATATAATTTTTTTTTGCATTCAAATTATTCAACCAAATAATGCAATTTTTCTGATGACCAAACAATCTATCAAAGGTCACAGGAAGCAACAATATGAGAAAATTATAACTGTATAACTGAATCATTATAAAGACCTAAGATTTTCATATCATGTTGTTCTTGGATAATTTGCGTTTTATGCATTTGTTCTTTTCTTACAAAGCTTTATACTTGCAGCAGAAATTGGTTTTAAAATGTGCTTCTCTACAGTGCCAATAGAGGGAGCTTTTGCAGATACAAATGCAAATCAAAATACAGAGATGCCAGCGCCATCTACTGGAGACACAACAAACTGCATAGCCCTTAGCTTCAGAGATGGCTACAGACTAAATGGCTTTGACACATAAGTGCTTCACTTTTTGATCTAGATATTTTGCAGGAAAATTCAGCAGTTATTGTATTTGTATAACATCAGGTTTACTCAGCTCTGTGTGGGGTTTATGGTCAGCGGGATGCACAGGAAGCTACAGCAGACGACGTGAAGGAAAACAGCTCAAAACTGGATCCAGTTTGTAGGTTTCTGTTGTTGAGGAGGTACAGAGCTGTGGAGGCACACAGCACAGTGGGACATTTAGTTTGGTGTCAATGAACAAGACATGTGTAAGTATGATATTATGATTGTGTACCTTGTAGTAGAGGTGAAATCGCCCCATAGATCTGAGCTAGGATTAGACTGAACCACTGTGTTTGAGTTACTGCTGTCCAAGTCCAGAAGGCATCCTTATAAAACAGACAAAACAGACCATTTTAACCTCAAACAGCCATTAAAATAGAAAAAATATGTATGGTTACTACAGAAAAGTACAAAATGGGTCTTACCTGTGGCTGGGCTTCCCGTCTGGGGTACTGTGTTGTGATTGGATGTGCCAGACAAAGGGGGAGGGGCTATCTTTCCTCCAGGTGGCGGTGGGAGGAGCCCAAATCCTCCCGCACCCTGAGGACGTGGTTTATCCCTTTTCTTGCCTTGCTATAAAAAAATATATAACAATATGGATTTAGGGACAATGGACATAATAGCATTGACCTACAAAAACGAGGAAACGTATTTGGTAACGTATTTCGAAAGGTATTTCAAGACAAGTTGGTGTTACAAGGTATATATAAAAAATAAAAATAAATGCCAATAAAATATGTATAATTTTGTGCAACAGAAAAATCACATTGGAATTATATTTTGAGAAGACTGAGTAAAGTGATTTCTAGTATTTGTATTAGTAGTACAGTCCTCTACTGCTTCAATGGTCAATATTAAAGATAGACCAATATATCGTTTGGCCGATATTTGGCCTTTTTAGATTATGGGCTATCAGATATTTTGTTTTGGTCAATCTACTGCCTTGAAAATACACAGAAACTTTATATTAACACTTTAATATGAAGAGATAGCTGCACAAAACACAACTACAGCTCTCTTATACGTTTGTGGTAAACAAAAAGGCTTGGGGGGAGTTTGTAGTAAATTTTAATAACATAATTTGGGGAAAATAATCGAACATATCAGCCAATCTCTAGTCAATATAAGATTGAATAAGGGCAAATATCATCATTTTTACAGCCAGCTCTATCTTACACACTAAAACTATGACTTAAACCTTATGTTATTCCACTTGGATATTACACATGTTTACAAAGCTTCTCTTACTCCTATGTTGAGCGTGATGGTCTGTCCTTCTTTAAAGCCTAAGTCCAGTTTGGGTCCAGAGTCTCCAAGCTGAGCCGTTTTGCTGAGTTCAGTCTCCTGTTTGACCCATCTGCGGAGACACAACACAGGCCAATGTAAACACAACATGTCTGCGCAGGGTGAGGGAAAGTGGAGCACAGTGAAACTAGAGCAAGTGATGACGCAAAGTAATACAGCATTTAGAACTGGAACAAAGACCGGTGATTCCAGACAGAAGAGGAAATTCGTAGGCGGGTTTGTATATATTTTAATGATAACACTAACAATGGATTGTATTTATAAAGCACTTTTATAGTTAAACAAACACACTTTACTTGATGCATTTACTCCACAGTGGCTTTCTTCACATGCAATCCAAAATCTGATTATTATCTAATTTCTGGATTGTTAAGAAAATTCAAGTTAATTGCAAACTGTAAAAGTAATCAGGGCCATGATCAGAAAGAAATTAGACGTCTTTGCTTTGCTGTGAAGAAGTCCAAAGATCTGATAATAATCTGATTTCGACTGTCACAGCTGCCCTGACTGATGGAAACAAGACTGCCAATCTACATCATCGGGCCCTTTGACCTCCACCAACACTCACTCAAACACACATCCAGACATAGGTAGGGTAAAGTGTCTTGCCCAAGGACACAAAAAAGTATCTAATTTAAGCTGGAATCAAACTTCTCTCATGCAGCATTAAAATGTTTAAATTTAGTTGCTTTATTACTCACTACTCCAACTCTTACTATAACATTTTCACACACAAGCACAGATGTGTAAACCATAACATAAGTATGTCAGCTCAAATAAACTAAACTTACTTGAAATGATCCTGAAGAGCCACGTTGAAGTCAAAGGCGTCTCCTCTGTCCCCAAAACCAACTCCTATGAAAGCACTACGGCCTGAAGAAAAAAAAAAAATAATTGCATGACTATACTGGTGAAATACAGTACAACCAATCAGTACTATTCATGAAGTGCTTGATAAACAAAACATTCAGTTCTGTGCTGCGTATTCAGTGGTCCCCCTTTATCTCACCATTGTCGTCCTGTATCCTAATGACAAAGTAGCGGCTGGAGTCACTGACGGTCTCCACGGAGATACCCGGATACTCATTCACAGGGGCCTGTGCAAACAGTTCCCCTGGGAACAGAAAAAATACACACAAAATACTACATTTGGGCTACATAACAGAAGAAGCAGTCTATAATAAATAGGAATGTTCTCTTTGTTTGTTGTAGTTTATTTATTTATGTTAATTTGTATCCATGTCACTTAAAATGGCAGTCATTTGGCGTATTTCTAGCCTGTCAGAGTCAGCTGGTATTCAGGGCACTAATGGCATGTTTTTCATTTTGGTTCTGTTCATTGCACTGCAAAACAAACAGTAAGGATGCACCTTACACTGAGGAGGCTTGCATCTCCACAAACCTGACTCTTATTTGGCCTGGAGGAGGCCCTCTTTGTTTCCATCGAAATGTTGCTTTAGCTATAATATTCCACAGTATGGTACAAAACGTGCATCTCCACGGAGAATATTCTGAACAATGGCTGTAGTTATCTATATCATGGAATCATGCAGATGATGGGCCACCTCCAGAAAGTTATGTACTGTTGCTTTAAGTTAGGTATTTTTTTATTTATTGAACAGTTAATTTTGATACCTGAGACTTTGTCCTCCAGTTTGATAAATGCCACTTTGCCTTTAGCTGTGATTCTCATTCGTCCGGACCAGTCGGGTGCATCCAGTTTCCAGTCAGCTGCCCTGTAAAAACATAGTTCTGAATTAAATGCCCAGCGTGACCTTTTCAAGATATAAAGAATAAAGATGAAAAAATAAACCCATGACAAAAATCAGCCATGATCCAATAAAGTTTAAATCTATCAACACAACACTGATCAAAGAGCTCCTTTGTGCCTGTACTGTATCACATGCATGAGCTTCCCTTCTAAATTACATTATAATATAAGATAAAACAAGTTAATATGGTTAGTTCAACAATAACATATCCATGATGCCCAGAGTTCAACAAGAGGCAAACCAAATGTAGGCCAGTTACATGAATACAGCCCACTGAAATCTGTAATAAATTATGAATGAACTGCAAGGAAAATATTGATCGTTAGTTTAGAGGCTGTGCGCGCCCATATCAAGTAACATCAAATATAAGTAGGTACAACAACGTCTCTATCACCTCTTTACAATGAGGTTTTTGTCATGTTTTTTTTATCTTTAATGTGGGTAAGATGCGCAAACAACTTGTCACTTACACTGGCTCATGACAGGTTGGCACTGACTATCAAAGCACATGATTGTTCAAAAATGACATTAACTTACTAAGAAACTAAGTTAAACACGAAGCTAAACATGTTTTCTTTGGGTGGATTCATAAAAGCCATGTCGTGACTGTTACCACCCGGCGTGATGTGTGCGTGGTGCCCCCCTCTCTGGTGTTGTTTGACAGGCACACATCGCGGAAAGAAAGTGACAACCGATGTACAACCAGTTTGAATTTGGTTACACGACATTAAGAGCAATTTTAGCCCAAGACAATCACGTATTTACCTGTACGCGCGGTTAGAAGCCCTCGGGGGGATGCGGTAGACGTTTACTTCGGGTTTTACGCACAGGATCGACTCGTATTCCCCTTCGGTCGCCATCTTGGATCAGCTGTTATCGGAGTGGGTGGTGGGAGTGTGATTGTGGTGGTTTGATTCAGCGCTTCACACAGAGGGGGGCTTGTGTGTGTACTGGTGTGTACTGTGGAGTTTACGACTGCACAAACGAGGAACGGCAAGTGCATTCAAAATAATAAAAAAAACAGCTCAATAAGAACACTTTACATTATAAAACAGAGGTAATCATGCCAGTACAGACATAGCTATTGTATATTGATATTGTGTTATGATATAAAACACTAAATATAGTTCAATATTGATGGTTCAGAGCATCATCCGTCGTGAGGGGGCGGGGCACGTTTCTACGGAAGCGGAAACGTAGCAGCGCCTCTCCTCGAAGATTCTTGAGGATCTGTTCAAGGTTTGTGCCGTTTTTCTCGTTCTGTTCACACATTCGGCATTCGTGTATGAAATGAGGTTTTGATAATATGCACTGAGTGTTAAATGGCGTTGTGTTTGTTTAGTTATTTCTGAATTTACTGTTAGAAAACGCGTGTTAATTCTCGCTGACTTGATGGTCGTTTGCGGGTTGTGTCGCTGTCCGAGGTTCTGAAATCACACAGCGTTGACATTTGACGCTTGCTTTAATGTCGGAAGAGAGTGTCAAGTCTAAAACCCAACTGTCTTCACGAAAACCGTATGAAAACGCCATATTTTTGCACAGACTTTACTTTGGGATAGGGTAAGCACCGGGTTGCCTGTTAGCAATAGCTTAGTGTTAGCCATCAAGCTAATTAAGCTGACAGTTTTGAACAGTAAGTGTAACAATCTATTTGCAAAGGTGCTTTTCGTGCATTTGCATCATTGTCAACTAATAATTGTGACCATTGGATGTGAAGTAGTGCGGTTGTAGCATGGCATTAGGAGCTAGCTTAGCAGAGACTTGATATTATCACAGTGAGGTGTTGTTACACAGCTTGGACCTTCTCTTGATACCGAGGTGCGCGAGCCAAGCCGTGGTTCAGCTGATTTTTATGTGGACTCGCTCCTTTTCTCTGTAGGATCTGGTGTCTTCATTCTAATGCAGTCTGAGGAGGAGAGAAGAGCAGAATGTGTGATTACTAAGAAGCTTTCAGTATTCAAGCTACGTAGGATCTCTTAGAGCAGAGCTTTAGGTTATAAAAGGTAAGTTACATTAACAGTGTTTGTAATAATTAAAACGTAAAGATGTCTGTGTATTCCCTCAGTCGTCCAGGTCTGATCCATAATAGAAGCCAAAGTTAAATCTGTCAACTGAACAAAAAGTTGTAGGAGTGAAGACGTTTCGCTGCTCATCCAAGCCGTTTCTTCAGTTCTGGTCAGATTATTCAGGCTGAAACTAAACAATAGCTGTTTACAGTTTCAGTATAGTGATTTCCTCCCTTCAGATAAATATAAGACAGTGTCCACCAGTACTGGACTGAAGAGGCGGCTTGGATGAGCTGCGAAACGTCTTCACTCCTACAACTTTTTGTTCAGTTGACAGATTTAACTTTGGCTTTTACTAAAATGTAAAGAGGCATTATATGATTGTTTTTTTTTTCAGATTTTAGTAGTGTGAGTCCCCTCCTCCCATCTGGCACCATGACGTCCTCAATGCTTCGACGACAACTGAAAAACCTGGTCCAGAACTACTCTGAAGCCGAGGTCAAGGTATGAGAATTGTTCAGTTCCTGTAGATGCTTACACAGCATGAATGCACATACATATTTTACATTGTTTGTTCAATTAAACTGTAGTTCTTTAGTCCTTTAGTCGATTAATCAATCAATGATGTTTTAGTTTTAATTTTTATTAGGATTATATGGATTTATACAGACCACAGCAGAAAGGAGAAATCCGAGTGAGTAGCTGGAGTTTTGGGAGTAACTAGACAGTTCATTCTGCCTTTTCACTTATGAAGATGTTGTTCACTAGTACTTCTCTGTTCATAGTTGTTTTTGCACGAGGTTCTACAGATTTTGAGAGCTTTTACCAGACCCACGCCTCCATTTAGTCAGTTAGTTGATGCACAGCCTCAAGTCAAGAATTGCCTTAGTCAACTGCAGCTCTAGTTTGCACATACGTTTATTATTGCATCATTCTGTTCTATTAAACTGTCCCCTTTCTTCTATGCAGGTGAGAGAGGCGACCTCCAATGACCCCTGGGGCCCGTCCAGCTCGCAGATGGCGGACATTTCAGACCTGACATACAACGTAGTGGCCTGTAACGAGATCATGACGATGCTCTGGAAACGACTGAAAGACGACAGAAACTGGAGGCACATCCACAAGGTACCAGACACAGCAGTGTCGCCTTTTTACATAAAGTATTTAGGATATTTTTTATTCAGTCAATTTCAAGTTCAAGTGTAGAGCTTGGGATCAAACGCACATCCCAAACGTCTATAGAGATGCTTTAGCAAAAACAATGTAAACAAGTAAACAAGAGAGCCATGGAAGAACCCAATTAGTTTCTGGGTCACTACTGGTACATTTATCACTATAGTGTATACTACGATTGAATACTTTTTAATAAACGCTATGTTTAGTATTTAGTATTTTTTAGTATTGGTTTAATATTAGGCTAGTTGAAAATTCAGTTCACTTTTTGCTGGATTTTAGATGACAACTTTACAGTCTTGTAGTGTTTAATGTGCAGATTTTGTGACATGGTTGACCAAATCTCACCTGTTAGTGGACCACATCATTATGCACCATATTCGCTCCATATAATAGCTTATAATTAACGTAGGAATATTGACTTCTACTCAAAATATGAGGAGGGCACAGCCAGTATTTCCCATCTTTGTTTACACACTGTTAGTCTCTGTTTTTTTAATGTATGAGTTTGGTCAGCATTGAACTTTTAAAAACGCATCTATAAATGATGTATGATGGTGTGGAACCTCCATGGCCCTTGTCCAAAGAGTAATGTGTCTCACTTTGGAGAGTTGGCTGTCCTTGAGGTTTGAAAACTGCTTGAATGTTTCATATTAACCTCGACAAGTTCAACAGCAAAGTCATCATTTATTTAATTTAAACAGAAGACACAGCTCCTCAGAGAGTCTCCTGTTACCTGCACACACAGCTTATTAGCAGCCATGAACCTACTGTATATTTATGCTTAACAATAGGGAGGCACCGATACTGATACTAGCATTCAATATCGGCATAGATCTTGAAAAAACGGGTATCTGTTCCATTACATCAGTTCAGCTGCTGGCTGATGTTTGCCCAAAAAGTCTCATAATGTTTGAACTTGTTTTCATTAAGCAATTGTAGTTATTAGTAAGTTAAATAGCAGCTACATAACACAATTGTATCTATTTTGTAATAATAACTGTATTTTAAGGAAATAAATGTCATTTTCAGTCTCTACACTTGTATAGGTTAATGTCAGTTATTTGCAGATACTTAAAGCCAAAGTGTCCAAATCAGTATCAGAACTGAAAAGGCTACGAAATCCCTACTCAAAGATAATTCCAGTGCATTCCATTTATCATAATTATGCATTTAAAGTTTTATCTCTTTTACGTTTCTCTTTCTAGTCCCTGACCCTGCTTGAATACCTGTTGAAGACCGGTGATGAGCGTGTGCTTCTGAAAATGAAAGACAATATCTACATCGTCAAAGCACTAACAGAATACCGCTTTTCTGATAAAGATGGCAAAGATCAGGTATTTAAAATAGAACATTTTGGTCTGTATTACATGTATGTTATTTGAGAAGCCCCATTAGTATCTGTAACATGTTGCATCATCTCTTCATTCTTGCATTTCTTTATATAACAGAAAGATGCAAATATACTAAATCACATTTGCAAGAATTCTTAATCATACTTTTTACTTTCATAACTGCCTATATTCTAACTAAAATAGCAGATACACAAGCCATACTTTGTCATTATATTCTACAATTGCAAGTTTCTATTTATACGTAGCTTCTTCATTGATTCTGCTATTCAGACATTTGCTCACTCATGTATATCTGTGTATCAGGGAGTGAATGTTCGAGAAAAAGCCAAAGTTGTTCTAGTTCTTATGGAGGATGACGAAAAACTGAAGGAGGAGCGAGACTTTGCCTTCAAAACCAGAGAGAAGACCTCCAAAGGAGCAGCAGGTCAGTGGTTCATCATTTACTTTCTCTGGTTAAATATATAATGCATTTTAGTGTAAAAAAAGCTCAACCAGGGACGGGAGTTGAAAATTAACACTTGCTATGCTCAGCTGCTAGCTTTGTTTTGTAACTATGTCTGATGGCATTGTTCCTGCCAAATAAATGAATACATTTGTTTAAAGTACAAGTTCAAGTACACTATGTAACTTTTCTGCTTGTCTCCATGGAGATGTAATTGCTTTGCCTGTAATATTCCACAGTATTCCACAGGCATGTATCTGTCTATTATTTTTAGTCAATTACAATGTTTTGTATGACTAAAAACTACATTCTTAAAACAAACATTCTTACTGTGAGTGGGGTCGCCTTTCCACAGATTCCACAGACATGTAACTTGGCCTAGTGGCATCACCTGCTTGTCTCCATGAAGTTTAATGCATTACTGTGGAACATTCCAATCAAAACAATAACATTTTCATGGTGACAAGCAGATGGCAGACCCTCCACTTTCAAACTTCTTTTTATTTTGTGACTATCTTCATAACTTTTAATTATTAATTCAAATATATTTTCTTCTTTTAAATTAGCTTCTTCATCAGATACTATTAAGGATCCCAACTATAAGCCCTGCTATGTGCCCGGAGCCTCTGGACTTCCCTCGTTGGACAACATCCCGTCAGTGGCAGATCTGGCAGCTTCGTTTGCGGCTCGTAAAGAAGAGAAACTCAGACAGGAGGTTGAGAAGAAGGAGGCAGAGAGGAGGGTCAGTATTAGAGCATAGTAACTTATTTCGCACTGGATTTTTTTTGTAACTTTTTTATATATATTTAGATTAGCTCAACACTTCACCCAAACAATACTCCAAACTTGGTGGCGCTTTAATGTCCTTTCTTGTATTTTTCTGGTTATTTATGAGAACAATAAAAGAACTGTACCATAGTAGTAATAGCGCTTTGTAGCATTAGCATATGAGTAACCATGACAACAACAATCGCTGCAACATTACCACATTGTAAATTGGCACCTACACATTTACATTAATAAACAAACAGCCATTATCTTGTTTACAAACCCACGTCTATCACAGATGCAGACCCCTAGAGTTGAAAGTAATCACGTTTCCATGGTAACAACACTATGCTTCCAAGGACCCCTTAGCTGCCCAACGAATGCCTGAACTAAATACAAGTCATATTAGGGAATTTATAAGAGTAAATATGTATTGACAGTGTAAATGCTAGTGTAATGTATGTATAATCTTTTATGTCTTTCTGTTGAATCCCAGGCTAAACTGTCTGAAGATGAGCTGCAGTGGGAGGATGCAGGCAAAGGCTCTGGCGTTAAAGAAGACGCTTGGGGAAAAGAGAAACCTGAGGAGGAAATCGACGAATGGGGCGCTCCCAAACAACCCAAAGAGGCCGAGGGTCCGTGGGGTACTCCCGACCGACCAGAGACCACCGACACAGACATGGAAGAGGGCGCTGATGCCTGGGGAGCACCTAAAAAAACAGATGAAGACCCCTTTTCTGCACCTCAAAATGGAGAGGACCCTTTTGTAGAGAGCGAGGATCCTTTTGGTGCTCCAGAAGATGTTAAATTTACAGAGGAAGACAGCGAAGACCCGTTCCAAGCCCCAAAAGACACATCTCCAGAGGGTAAACGTGAATCTTTCCCTGTATCCGAAGAGGATCCATTCACATCCAAAACAGATGATCCGTTTACACCCAAAAATGACCCTTTTTCGTCAGATAAAGAAGACCCTTTCAGTACACCCAAAGAGGTCTGTGGTTTATCATTTACATTCTATGGCTAAATATGTGTTTAAATGGCCTGTACCTGATTTCAAACCATGAGTCAGAAACATGTTTTAGTTTGAACTTTTAGCCCCGGCCACTTAGTCCTTTCTAGTGTTACTAAAAGTTACTAAAAATTCAAACTTGATTTTGACTCTAAGGAATAGACTCGATATTCAATACTGATTCTGATACCATGATGATAATAAAAACACTTTCTTTAGACAATAGAATGTGATTTTCAACATTAAATGGTAGTACTTTCTTTTCTATTCCCATATGGCCTTATATCTGTGTAATCCCTCAGTGTCCAGGTAGGTTCCATAGTGATCCATGGGCGTGTACTAGTCTATGTGTCTTATACTTGTTCTGTTACAGCTTAAAATCATTCTAAAGATATTCAGGAATGGTTCATTTTTGTCCTGTGAATGGGACTTTTTCAATATCGATACTAGTTTTAGTGTCAATTACTATTTCCATCCATCCATTTTCTTCCTCTTATCCGGGGCCGGGTCATGGGGGCAGCAGTCTAAGCAGGGACTCCCAGACTTCCCTCACCCCAGACACGTCCTCCAGCTCCTCCGGTGGGACCCCAAAGTGTTCCCAGGCCAGCCGAGACACATAGTCCCTCCAGCGTGTCCTGGGTCTTCCCTAGGGCCTCCTCCCAGTGGGACATGCCTGGAACACCTCCCTAGGGAGGCGGCCAGCCACCTCAGCTGGCTCCTCTCAACGTGAAGGAGCAGCGGCTCTACTCCGAGCTCCTCCCGTGTGACCGAGCTCCTCGCCCTATCTCAGCCACCCTGCGGAGGAAACCCATTTCAGCACTTGATCAATTACTATTTGATTTTCAATACTTTTGACAATTCTAGTCCTTTCTGCATATGTGAAATTGCACCATGACACAGAAACAGTTGTCTGGGATAGTGTTATACGGTTATACAGTGTTATACAGTTCTTAAAGTTCTCCGATCTTTGCCTACTACTTGTTTTTTTGTCACTTTTGAAAATGCACCATGACAGAGGATCATGTGTCTGGGATAGTGTCAGGTAATTGGTTTCCCATGATTCTTAGTAACAATGCTCCTGATTGGATGAAAAAAAATTACCCTTTTAGTAGCCTCTGTAAGTTATTATCTCGAAAACGCTATGTAAAATGAATAGATTATATTTTAGTCTCTATTTTTTTATTTAGCAGCTTTTACCTCTTACCTGATATAAAGAGCATTTATCTCGAAAAGAATAAATTATAATCAGGTACAGGCCCTTTTAAAGGTGCACTGTGTAACTTTTCTGTTCTACTGTCTGCCACCTGCGTGTTTCCATGTATTGCTTTGCCTAGAATCCACAGTATGGCATTTAATGCATCTACTTGTTCAATACAGTGTTTTGTATGGCTAAATATGCCTTGTAAAACATACATTCTTACTCTGAGCGAGGTCGTCTCTCCACAGATCTCACATGTAACTTTGTGCCACTGGCTTGTCTCCTTGGAAAAAATTTACTTAGTGTACCTTTAAACTTACAATGCTGAACGTTTATATTAAAGCAACCGTATGTAAGATTTCAGTGTTAAATTTCATAAACTTGACTTATCTGTGTCCTCAGATTCAAGGTAAACAAGAGGACCCTTTTAAACCCCAGGCAGAGGACCCCTTCGGAGCACCCAAGGACGACCCGTTTACATCATCAAAAAGTGACCCGTTCAACACCCCAAAAGATGACCCCTTCTCCTCAAAGTCAGACGATCCATTTGGGGCACCTAAAGATGACCCATTCAACGCACCCAAAGAGGATCCATTTAAAACCCAGGCTGAGGACCCCTTCGGTGCACCCAAGGACGACCCGTTTACATCATCAAAAAGCGACCCGTTCGACACCCCGAAAGAGGATCCGTTTGGGGAGCCTAAAGATGACCCGTTCACCACAGCTAAAGAGGGACCAAAGTCACCTCCACCCAAAGACGATCCGTTTTCAGCGCCATCCAAACCTGCAGAGGACCCTTTCAGTGCACCCATGAGTCCAAATGGAGACGCGTTTGGAGCTCCGACCTCACCACCCAAAGATGACCCCTTCAATACAGGTGGGTTACGTATATGCTCTCTTATATACTGTATATTCAGATAACACATTTTACCAGTTAAAAGTTTGGTTACCCTCTTTGTAGATTTTGGTTGTTTATGATTAAAGGGCCCATATTAGGCTATTTTCTGATCTATGTTATAATGTCCACAAATATACCTGGAGTTGTGTTTTGTTTCATTTACACATGTTTAACACACAAACCCTGCATACACCTTCACTAGAATCATTTGGATAATTTCAGCCCAATCTCTACTAAGCAAAAGGTAAAAGGAGCTGTTAACTTGAAAACAGCTTCATGACATCACAAGGTGGAACAGAGCATTTTGAAATTTGGGGATGTAAACAAAGATCATAATAAAGGGTAACTCAAACATGTGTGAATGAAACAAAACACAACAGAATCCATTTTGTGTAATACAGGACTTTTAATTAAGTAAAAATACTCATTGGTCAATACACTGGTCACTTGCTTGCTCACTACTCACACTCAAAAATGTGTATTTATTTATTTATGCTGATAAAATTAGTTCAGCCCAAAAAGTTTAAATTTCTTCTAGCTTATCTTAAATATATTGTTTATTATTTTTATAGTTTTATTTATTTCTTAAGTTTCTTGAGTTTAAAGAATTTTCACTTTTTTTTTGTTTCGGATTCATTCAGTATTAATTTAAAAATCTAACCTAGTCTACTTCTTCTAGAAATTAGTAACTCTGAAATACAGTTTACACATATAATTTATTTATATAGCACATTTCTGAAAATATTCTAAATACTTCCCCAGAACAATAATATAAAACCCAAAATTCAGGTACATGGAACAAAAAAACCTAAGTATTAAAGTACTAAATACAGTCATATGTGACCATCATATTTGAAAACACTACTAAATACAATGATATTTTTGACTACTCTATCCTCCAGCACCCGCGGACGACCCATTTGCGGCGCCAACCACCCCCCCAAAAGAGGACCCATTCTCCGCCCCGCCCAAACCAACAGAACCATCAGACCCCTTCGCCTCCCCCACCTCCCCTCCTAAAGATGACCCATTCGCAGCACCCAAAGACCCAGCCGTGGACCCCTTCAGTGCCCCCTCTCCCCCTCAGAGTGCAGACGCCTGGGGGGAGCCAACCAGCCCTCCCCCCTCCTCAGCCGCAGATGCCTGGGGAGCAGCGTCACCATCACAGGAGACCAAAGCTGGAGACCCCTGGGGAGATGGGCCCAGTGCCAAGTCCCCATTGAACGATTCGGATCCGTTTGGAGACACGACCAAACCGGACAATGACCCGTGGGGAGCACCAGGTCTGTGAGAAATACAAATATCTATATAGTATTATAAAGATGCCCTGATGTTCAGTGTTATGTTTATTGTGAGAATTAAAACTGCAACTGTTGCAATTATTTACACCATGAACAACAACCTCAAAAATACTGGCAAAGTGCATCTTAAAGGATTATACAAGTCCCACAAGCATCCACATCCACATTTACTATGACAGATTTCTTTTTGTTCTATTTGTTTATGTGCTTTTGAGTTTTGGAATTTCATTTCTAGGCGTGTCCCTACCCCTCAGGAAACTTTACCTTTCTACCTTCAAACACATGTGCGATAGAGTCTTTCTCCTATAGATTCATTTTTTATTCTTTTGTTTTAGATCCCCATTAGTTATTCCCACAGCATTAACTATTCTTCCACTGAGAAAACCACATATACAATAGGCTCTCCTCTGGGGGTAGGATTCGCCTGAAAAAGAGATTCCAAATCTCAGTGGGACAATCCTGGTTAAACAGCTCAATAAACAACCCACTGGAATTAAACCAGGGGCCATCTTGGTTTGAGGCAGGAGTGCTAACCACTATGCCTCCAAGCCACAAGTCTCAAAATACATACTTACTCCATGATTACATACACATTATGTGTTAGTGTAACCAGGTTGTTTTAGAATAACAGCAGAAGAATATCATTACAGTATAAGTAGAAACAGATTCATATTTACACTGCTCCCTGCTCTTCCAGCCTCAGCTCCAGTGAACACAGACGACGCGTGGGGTGCCCCTGCCCCTGACTCCCTCTCCTCTCCCTCTGACCCCTTTGGATCTAAAGGGGATCCCTGGGGTGCTCCCAGCAGCACCAGCCAAGGCACAGGTAACACACATTCACTATAACTCCACCATTATAAACCACCCATAACACATGCAGCTGTTAAGTGTCTACTGAAATGGCTTTACAGGAGAAGGAGAAGATACAGAATGAATCTGCAATATCTAAACCATTGACAAATCATGCATAATTACCTTCAAATTATAGTTTATAATTTGTAAATTTACGTATTTTATTTTTTTATTTAGTTGTGTTTTGTACAGAAGTGTTGATTTTAGTTCTGGTATAGGAAGTTACATGCTGCTTTATGTCCATATTTAGGTTGCCCAATAGATTATATTTGCCTGGCCAGCCAAGACTACTCTCTTCCCCAATACTTTACTAAAATGTTAAATTTAGAACTGGTTAGCCAATCAGAGGAAAGCATAGTTAAAGTCAAAACAAACGGGGCAGAATAACAGTGTGGACATCTGCAGAATTATGTGCAAAATAATGTATTCGGCTGTTGAGACCATAGACTGTATATGTAAATGGACATAGCTAACCCGCTATCTGCTGCTTTCCAAATAGGAGGTGATCATAGGCGTGCTTCTGGCTCCATCAACTCTGGCTCCAATTCACTTTACATTGAAAAATTGTCACCCTGCTCTCTGTAACTGCTGCAGTGAATCTCGTCATTTTGGGCCTAAAAAGTTCATATTAACCCGCTCTACATGATCCTGGTATTTTTATTCCGCTATTTTGTCCCTAAATAAAGATATAAACATTAATAACAAACAAATCAGGTGCCTTCTTTGCCCCAGGTCACTCCCATTAGCAACAGGTTTGATTGACAGCGTTGCTAAGTGCCCGCTCCAAATTGGCCCCTATAACTTCTCTAGCCTCAACAAACTTCATTTGACTGGAGCCGAACACTATGGGTAACGCCACACCCACTTAGTCCACTTCTTTATACAGTCTATGGTAGAGACACATGCTACAGATTTGGATTGGTGAAAAATGTATTTTTATATTATTTATTGTTTACATAGTACTTTAAATGCCAAATATTTTCTTGGTCTTGCTTCTGCGTTTTTCTTAACCCAAACCTTTTTAATTAACTATCTATTACATTCAACTTAACTTAATATCTTGTAACTAGCAATTGCTTCATTTCATCTCCATCCTCCATCCAATCTGCAAATTCTTCTCATTTCTAACCCACTAACCTCTTTTCTTTCTCTCCTCCTTCCCTCTCTCCAAAGAAAACACCTTCTAGAGTAGATTTGGACCTGTATTTTTTGCAGGACGGCGATCGGATAAAGATTTGGAGATGTTTAAAAAGACTACTTCATTTCTGGGTTCGGCTGGGGCTTCGTTGGTCGACTTGGATGACTTATTTTGCTCTACCCCCCCACCCAAACATGGCGGCGCTGCTGTTGCCAAGGCAGCAGTCGCCTGGCAACCTCAAACCGCTGGTAAGGACAGGTAGACTCCGGTTGCAATGCTCTGCCATAGGATTTCATGTGGATATAATCTATGGATGCATGACTAACCTGCCGACCACTACTAAAAACACAGACTTCTTCTTGATGTGTCAAATGCATTCCACGTTGTTTTGCTGCCCTCTTCAGGTCAATGAGGATCTATATTCATAAAACAGTTGTGTGAAAGATATTGTGCTGTTTTGTTTGGACCCAGTCTTGAAGAAATGTTGTCATGTGATCTTTCTGCAAGCAAATCTTTTACTAACGTTTAAACCAGATATTTTTTGTATCATAAAGGTAAACAAAAATCGCTATTTTGACAAACACAATAAATATATTTCCTTCTTATGGTCATAAATTGAAATCCCCCTGAACAGAGCGAATAAACTTTTATGTTTAAATTAGAGGTTCTAAATTTCACCAACTTATGCAACACTTGAAAATACACATTAAAATAAGGTGATAAATACACAGCTCATATGTTAACAGACAAGTACGTTCACGAAGTAACTGACACCCATTTTGTCCAGCTCAGGGCAATACATTTCAAAATTAGCTTTCATATTTTGGTTCTAATAGCATTACTCTAAAACTGTATATTCCCTGTTATTTCATCCAGTCTCATTCAATCATTGTGTGAATCAAGTTTCCGTTTTTTGCAATCGTTATCTGCAAAACCTTCATTATGGATAGTGGGTTACATAAAATCACATTGGTTGATTTTGATCAATACCTTACGAAGATGTGGGTCTGGTCACCAGTGAATTTTCCCAAGTTCAGATGGGTGTGACTGACAGGTGGATTAGCCAATCAGGGACACGCATGGTCAGTCCGTATCGAAACAAATATGGCTTCTTATGAGGATAGAAGAAAGTAAAAAATATCACAGGGGACTGAAAAAAATCACAGATTTCTGCAAAATCAATATCATTTTGTTCCTAAATGATAGATGACCAATGAGCTCCTTCGTTTCACATGCATCACTGAAAACAATAACTCTGATTGGACGATTACGTTTGGTCTGGCTCGAGATGCACCGGTGGTAGTGGGGGCCAGACTGACATCCATCTGTATTAAAATAGTGAGAGATGTAATTCTGGATTTGCCAAACAGATAGTATCTTATAACACACTGTGTAAAACTGCGTAATACTAAAAATTACTTTGGTTAAATAGGTAGAAATGTTATTACAGTTTTCTTGTCTGGCTAATCTAGAATGACTTCCCTCTGTATTTTTTATACAGACAAATATAAGTCTGGTCCCCACGTCCTCCGTCACGTTTCAAGCCGACCGAGCGTCAAATCAGATCCATTTTTTTTCAGTGACACGTGTGAAATGAAGGAGCTCATTGGTCACCTTTGATTTACGAGTAAAATCTAATTTATCTCCTCTCAGAGTTTAGTGCTTCACGATGTTTTTCAGCCCCCTGTGATATATTTTGTCTTGATTTTTTTCTGATACCGACAAACCATGCATGTCCCTGATTGGCTAATCCACCTGTCAGTCACGGCCATTTGAAAACGGGGAGATTCACCGGTGACCAGACTCACATCTTTGTAAAGTATTGAAGAAGTGTGTTTTCTGGATCCCAGGCAAACAGTTTTCATCTAAATTCACAAATTCACTTTAAAATTTAAAATAGTGTATGCTTTGAAGACATGATATAAACTAGTTTTAAAACATATCGAAACTAATTATTTTTAAATGTCTTGCAGAAACATCACATAGAATATCCATGTATTTCTGAGACTGGGTTCTGCCTAATCCCTCCTCTCCTGTGATTTCGCTGTAGATGTGTAGATGTTGTGTATGTGAGCAGTAGTGCACCATAGAGATAGAGTTTATAGTGTAAAATGTAACCAGCAGATATTAATGCTATTTCCTCATTCACCTGTCTCTGCTTTCTGCTGGGCTCCTCTCAACTGTTTGTCCCACCATCTTAACCCCCCCCCGTACCCTTTCATTACCTGTTACTAAATTTCCCAGGCGCTTTCAATGCATCATTACCAACGCCCTACAACCAAACATCATATTTACCTGGCGGACATATTGGCTCCTCTTTGACTCCTTCATACTCAGCTTTTGGACTTGCAAGCCAATCCGCTACATCTTCTTTAATCCAAATGGAGACTGGGTCAAATTTCGGGTCAAAGTTCATCAGTCAGAATTCACCGGGTCAAATGCAGGTGTTGTCTTTAAGTCCGCAAACACAAACAGTATTTGAGGTGCAGTCGACCCAGCCAGAGCCTCTTTTTGGGGACTTGGTGGGTCTAGCAGGATTTGGGCAAACTAACGCTGTTTCACCAATGCAAAGTGGAGTTTCCAACCAGAGATTTCCAAACTGTGTAAATGAGACAAACGACAATTATAACACATTCCTCTTATAGAAGTGTAATGTAATGTCAGAGTTGTATTTAAAAGATTACAGTGGCTGTGTTTACATGCGCTCTCCAAATCTGACTAATAGAAGATTTTTGTAGTTGTGAGACTATTAAAAAGAGCAAAAACATCCAATTTCTTTCTGATCATGGTCCCTTTGAATACTCACATCATATCTGGTGGTTTACATGCCATTTAAATAACCGGAAATCAGACTATAATTGGATTTCGGTTTTCATGTGAACATAGCCACTCAGGAAGTTGTAATGTGGCTTTTCATAAATTGTTTTCACAAGTTTCAAATGTTATTATATAAATCTAATAGAGGTTGGGGTCAGACGTAATAAATTATATATCCTGGGGGAAATCAGCCATGTTTGCTGTAAGCAGGAAAAAGCATCATTTGAAAAGCGGTAGCCAAAACAAAATAAATTTAAGTTTTAGTTGAGTAGTTTGCATCTGAACTGCATGGCAAGACCTAAAGCTGTATTTTAACAGATTTCATAATTTACCTGTCCAAAAGTTTGAAAATGATGGTAAAGAGAAATTGTTACGATTGGGTATATGAGACGGAAAGCTAGCAGTGTGTCTCTTAGTGTTGACCCTTTCAACTGAATACCCAGCAGTAGAAATAAGGAGGATAAATCGACTAAAATGATGTATGAAAAGCCTTTTTTATGCTTAAAGGGCCCATATTACAGTATTTTCTGATCTCTGTTATAATGTTGTTTCCTCATCACAAACAGACCTGGAGTTGTGTTTTTTGTTTCATTCACATGTTTAACACACAAACCCTGCATATTTAGGCTGAGTTCTTCTCTCAAACACAAGACGCTCTGTTCCCCCTTGTGATGTCATGAGGTAATACAGGAAGTGCTCCACTGTGTTTTTAAACTCCATACACCTTCACTAGAATCATTTGGATAATTTCAACCCTGGAATTGCCAGTCTCTACTAAACAAAAGGTAAAATGCAGCTCTTAACGTGAAAACTACTAATTCATGACATCACAAGGTGGAACAGAGCATTTTGAGCTTTGAAGATGTAGACAGACTAATAATAAAGTGTTACTCAAACATGTGTGAATGAAACAAAACACAACTCCAGGTACGTTTTTGAGGAGGTAACAACATTATAACAAAAACACAACTCAGGTACGTTTTTGAGGAGGTAACAACATTATAACATGACTTAAAGCTCTCAGGAGTTAATTTTGGGTAATATAGGACCTTTAAATGTCATTAAACTGGAAAAACTACTTTGATTCACCAGAGCAATGACATGACAAACTTGTTCATGCAATTCACAGTATGTGCTTTACCAGTTCAAACACTATTTACAGTTGTGATGGTTGAAAATGTGCTGTAGCCTCTTATCTCTGTTCTGTCTCACGCACAAGTCTCAGAGACAGAGCGGGGATCTGTGGGAATCATGCAGAATTATATTACACTGTTAACCAGATGTGACCAGTGAATAATGAGAAGAATGCTTACAAAAATCAGGTCTAAAAAATCTTGAAAATCAGGCTTTAACACTTGCCACTGTTTTGGTGTATAATTTCATAGATTTCACTAATTCAAAATTCAGTTACAATACAATAGTTATTATTTTGAAATTTCCAAAAACCAAGATATTAACTGTCAGATGTTTCAACTGAGGTTTTAATAATTTTAGTGTATTTTGCAGAAATATTTAGTAATTTCTCATGTTTAGATGAGTTACATAAATACAAAAATACTTACTTGACGACCATTTGCAAAACATTCAAATGGTAATTTTCATATTGTAAATTTGTCTGTTTGTGCACCCCAGCCCATAGTTGATCAATTACGCAAAATCAAGGTAACTAATTATTATTTCTATTTTCTGATCTGTGTTATATTTTTTCCTCATCACAAACAGACCTGGAGTTGTGTTTTGTTTCATTCACACATGTTTAACACACAAACCCTGCATATTTAGGCTGAGTTCTTCTCTCAGACAGTGTTTTTAAACTTCATACACCTTCACTAAAATCATTTGGATGATTTCATCCCTGGAATTGCAAATCTCTCCTGAGGTAAAAAGAGCTGTTAACTTGAAAACTACCACTACATGACATCACAAGGTGGAACAGAGCATTTTGAGCTTTGGAGATGTAGACAGACTAATAATAAAGTGTTACTCAAACATGTGTGAATGAAATAAAACACAACTCCAGGTGTGTTTTTGAGGAGGTAACAGCATTGTAACATGGCTTAAAGCTCACAAGAGTCCATTTTGTGTAATATAGGCCCTTCAAATTCTCATTAATTACTGGTCACATCTTGTATTAGTTTTTGTTATGGACCTGTACAACATTGACTTCAGTTGGAAATGCGTTGCTGTAGCATTTCATGAGTGTGTATGTGTCTATGGCCTGTACATACGTGTGGTTTGTGTGTGTATGAGTGGACACTGGAAATATATTGTGCTTTTGTAAATAGTGGAAGTAATATCAGATCTAATAAACTGTATATCAGAGTGTTACAATCAATGAGTATTTATGGAGCTAAATTATTGTGCGATTATTTATTGATGCCGAATAATTCTCCAGAAAGCAACAGTTTCAGGATTCATGTTTTAAACTGTGGTCATGTGACACGGGCTTTGATGTAATTGGCTGCGGAGGATCATGTGACCAGTGGTGTTTTATTTCCTGTTTGGTTTGTTGTCATTTTTGAGGTGTTGCTTCGTGGACAGAGGCAGATGTGTGTCACTGTATGTGTAGGTACAGAACTGGGTCAATAAAATGGAAATTCAACATGACAGGACTGTCTGTTTTATTTAGTTTCAAAATGCACCTTGAATGTTCCACAGTATGGCATTAAACTATTGCATTCATCTCATTAGGTGTGATTATTGTGTAAGAATGCCTTTTCTTACTGTGAGTGGGCTTCTTCACAGATCTTGGGCCTGCTGGGATTACCTGCAGTGAATGAAACATGTTCGTCTCTATTTCATAATTTAAATGCATGAAGTACAACACTGCTGTGGGTCACGTAAGGTGTTGCCATAAGAGGGAGACTATTGTACACAACTGCCAAAGTTGCACCAGACCGAACAAAACTCCACTGATCACTGGCTTGAAGCGGTGAGTAAATAGAACCAAATGTACAGGCCATTTTCAGAGCGCATGCGCCAACTAAACTAATTATTTTTTCTGAAAATGCGATTCGAAAAAGTTTTAGTGACAGTAATAAGTAGTAATTTTATTTGTAAGGCTGCTCTACCTTGAGCAGGCTACACTGAGATTTGAACCTCCAATTCCATAAGATTTTACTGCCCGAACTGTTCAAAGTCCTGTTTCATTAGGCGGTTGTCCCCATTTCCCTGTTTATTTGTGGGTTAAGAGGAGTTAAGAGAGGGCAGAAGAGACAGTTAATTTGTAGAAACTGGTCTGATTGAGCTGTGACACAGGCTTAAAGTGTGTACAGTGTTTAAAGAGGAGGCAGATGGAGAATTGGACAGTTAGGGACACTGATGGTCAGATAGCGTCCTCGGGTTGCCTTTTTACGCGAGTCCTAGAGGATTAACGAACACGCACCAAAACTGAGACACCACGTGGTTTTATTTGGGAGGCTTCATTTAGACTGACAAAGACGTACACAAAAATGTGTATTTAGTGTTTAGTTTAGTTTGTAAAAGTGTCTATATCTATTAGGAAAAGTAACAAAGTATTTTTTACCCAAGGTATTTTAGCAACACATAGTAATAGCAACAATACTACGTTAATTGATCTGAATGTATGCAGGTAAGAAATAGCCCCATCTAGTGTTACAAAGTGGCACAGCAGCTATGTGATGTTTTTTAGTTGACGTTACACTAATTTTAGCAAGAATGTAGATGCACAGAAGTTTCTTAGAACAAAATCTTTAGAAAAATGTTACGAATATGTCTCATGTAAAAGATCCCACTGTAACTTTAGTGCAGACTAAGGGCAAAAATAGTGTGATGTAATGTTAGCTTGTGATCTGTTAGCATCCCCCATTACTCACTGACGGTAAGTCTAGGCCTTGATGTTGTGTGACTGGTAAGACAGCAGTATCATTCATACTCGT